>JAMXDD010000005.1:12433661-12567962 GCA_024733475.1 Syzygium grande | reverse complement strand
ACATTAACAAAATAAAGTTCTTAGTCATATAAAGGAAGCTTATACTGGCGGTTCCATATTATACACTAATCGTCGAACACCAAAAAATACCACAAAAATGCTTGAAGATATAGACCAAGAAAAGAACAAGTTCAGATTCTGCCTACCTAGAACTTAGAACCTACCGGTCGAAACAGGTTCCTACCAGTCCGGTTCTCAAGTTCCAACCCTACTATATTGGCAAATCATCAAAAAGTTTAGTACTCAATTTGAATACTTGAAAAATTTATAACTGAATTAGTATAAGTTCAATAAGTTTAAGATTTTTTTATACTTTTCACAAAAATCACATGACGTGATAACTTTATTCAATCAGAGGCTTCACATTGAGTCAAATTTGAAAGATTGAGGTATTTAATAGAAAAGAAAATTTTCGGTACGGACAAAAATTTGAGCTCTTGATTATCCCTCCTGCGTATTGATTGAGTACCCAAGACATATGGTTCATATGACAAGTCTATCATACTATAGTAAGAGCTCCTAACTATCATCTCTCCTTTTGAAATAGATGAAAAAGTAATTGGGAAAGATCTAATCGACCATTGATCCTAATTAAGATTGAAAAATGCTTCATTCTGGGTTTTGCCCAAACTTCGGGATCCTCGAGATGTAAAGCAACAAGAGGTTATTTTCACTTTCTAGGGAAGACAAATATTTGAGGGGAATGTGGGGGAGAGGGAAGGAGTGCAGGTACCGGTATATTAAAATAATAAACGTATTTGTGGAACCCGCCGTTACTACAAAGCAAATGGATAGGCTGCAGAGGCCTTGATCGGAGCTTCGGTTCCCTCCCTTTGGTGAGGTTACACTTAACCAAACATCAAGGATCATTAGCTACGTAATTAAGTGAATATTTATCTTTATATAATCTATACAATGATAGACATTAATCAAAGGTGTATCCATGCATCAAATGTCCCGATTTTGTTTTTTGAAAGGTGAGCTATGCATTTTCAATGATTCAAAGTGAGAAATGTGGGTGACAAACCCCATTACATACCTCAAGAAAACCCAGCCAACAAAATTAACTGTCTCAAAAACCGAACAACAGGACCAAATTTACACAAACCCTCAAAGCAGGGTAGTACAGATAGCATAGTCTCTAGGACAGCTGCATATGCTTATCGGTTGGCGCCTTTTTCTTGATTCCTTGAAGACTCTCGAATCTGTTCTTTATGACAGATCGAACGGCCGTGATGGCGCTGCCAAATGGACGAAGAGCTTCGAGAATGTAACTTCCCTTTTCTGGCTTTCCCTACTCTGGCTTTCCCTACACAATAACAGCAAGCATTCTAGCCAAGCTTAATAGGACGTTACTTCGAATCTTTCCCCTTGACCCAACTGCATCAATCTCCAGTTGGATCTTCTCAGAATGGCAAAGTTTTAGCACCTCAGACCGGCTTCGAGAAGAAAAGTGGCGCTCGAAGAACAAATGTGACCTTCGTTCAGGACACATGTTACACAAAAAACTCGGAGAATCAACAGCGGCAAACCCGTTGCCAATCCTATCGAATGTAGGCAATCCGTTCAGCATTGACAACCGAGAGATAAAGCAATATGGAGGCGAGCTGGGTAGAACCAGATAACCAAGAAACTAGCACAACTCTGTTCCCGCCTGCATTCCAAGCATCTACTTGGAAAACGACCCGTTGGAGGAAGACGTACAAACCACCCCATCGGACTGAGTATTGTCACGTAGAATGACTCCGCAGATTGGCTCTTGAATAGCCACCAAATCCTCTGATCTTGCTCCCAGCCGTCTCCATTCACCACCTTCGATATTTAACTAACGAGTATTTAGCTAATGATGAGCTTGTATAATATGTCTAGATAAGCTTGTATGAAACTCAGATTTTGCAAGTGTTTTTATTTGTTCTTCAGACTTTTATTAGGTCCCCTGCCGGTATACAAAATTATTAGTATATTCATTGTTGGATGATTAGCAGGGAAAATTACCCAATCAGTCATAAACCTATTGTGCAAATGTCAATCTGGTCCTAAACTTTCAAATCTTGCCAATTTAGTCCTAAACCTTTTGAAATTACAATGTAATCCGTCAGACCAATTTTCTCAAAGAAATCGTTGACGTTATAGTGTGCCACATGAGACGCCGACAATGACTGGACCGCCACGTTAGCAATTTCTAGAGGAAATTGACCGGAAGAATTACATTGCAATTTCGTGTAAAGATTTACGACTAAATTGGCAAAATTAAAAAAGTTTATGATCGAATTGACATCCGTATAATAGGTTTATGACTGATTGGATAATCTTTCCTCGATTAACATGTGAAAGAATTCAGTTACAGACTCAACTATCATTACACATGCCACTCATCCATAAGTAAATACGTAAAAATACTTTACATTGGCGATGGACTTATTTTTCTGGTTGAGGGCCTAGATCCCAAACGAATGTGATCTAATCTGGTCACGAATGTGCCCACTTGGTCTCTTGATAATAAAGACATCAAAATCGAAGGTACACTTCTAGCTTCAGAAGCTCTAGGAAATAAAAAAGGCAAAACCTGCTAACCAATCAGCGCACACACGTGTTACCTTCTCGAAAACACGTCCTAATTAAGCGGTCCTATGATATTTCAAAAATACGATTGTTGATTTCAATCTTCAATCGTGTGATCCCCCTCTCTTTCTTTAAAACCTAAAAAAATATGAATAAGTCTCGTGATATTTCATGATCGCATAATTCACACCAATTCGCCCGAAATCAAGATAGGACATTGTATAATTTTTTCAGGGGATACTTATCATATACTAACTAACAGGACTGAAAATCCGTATCTTCCATTATTTCAACTATGATAAGTAGAAAAAGCAGATCTTTCTCAACGTGGGTCAAGTCGGGTAAAAAACATGTCGACTTGAACCAAACTCGGAAATTTTGAGTTAGGGATTGAACAAATCTTTCTTTGTTCGAGTTGGAAAAGGCCCACCCATACCCTATTTTTCCGAGAGGGATTGGGCAAGCTTGCAAGCCCGGTTCAATTTTTTAAACCGGGTCTACTCGAAGCTTATAATTTGATTTCGAGTTTATTAATTTATAACATTAAATTGACATGAGAATTGCAAATATAAGGTCATTTAAAACATTGTGTTTGCAATGGAGAGCATTAAGATATTTGAGAGTCTGCTTCATTCTCATATGCTCGGAACGTGTTTTGTGAGTTTTGATATATTAAGGGAGTCAATGGAATTATTTGTCAGATGCTAGGTTAGAGGAAAAATTATTTAAATTGTTCGGGCCCTGTTTGTTTGGACTTACTTTCCCCAAAATTTAAAATATTACTTAAATTTCAAAAAATCATGGAAAAAATATTCGTGAATTCGCTTGCGAAAAGTAGGTGTTTGGCGAGATTCAGATTAAATAAACAGAAGAAGTAATAATTAATTTAGACAAATTACATATCCGTCCAAATAGGAAATGAAACCATGGCAAAGCTCTTCCTAAATGTTAGAGATCACAAGCCTACATAAGAAGGACTCAAACGTAGACTCATCAAATGAGTGGATTGGGTTAGATTGAATTTGGGTTGGGTCGAAAATGGTTCCATCCAAATTGCCCCATTTAACCCATTTTGATCAATTTCTATGCAATACAAATTTAGCAACATATTCTGATCCAACTCATACTCAATCCAATCTATATTATTAAAATATTTTCATATTTAATCAAATTTAGAAAAACTCATACATAAATGAGAATATGGAGTGAGTAAGAGCGAGATTGAGTGAGGGTGAGAAAAAGTCACAAAAGTAAGTTGGGTTTAAGTAAGTTGAGAATCCATTGAATAACAATATTATATTGGGTTTTGCTATTCTAAACCTATTTATGACCCATTTGCTGAATATAACTAACTCATGTAGCAATTTAGCCTATTATACATAGATTAAGAAATTGGGTATATGACCCATTCTGACATATCTATTTAAATGCGAATTTGCCACATCATCAGCCGCATCAGCCCGTTGTAGCCTAGTCTACCCACATCAAACCCAAATGTATATATGCCTCGCATAATTTGTCGACCTTTTCTCTACCATCGGTTGATCAGACTGCTGATGTCTTCACTAGAACACATTGACTCGAGTGCTTTGGTTTGAATTTTATCTCCAAATTACTTTTGTGCCACCTTATATCTAATGAAAGTTGTTAGAAACATATCTTGGAGATTCTCTCTATCTTTCGTGATCCCCGTATCTCTTAGAGGGATTGTACATACATCTCGCATGATTGGGTATTTTTTTTTGATTGGTCTTAATTAATTATAATTGATACCGTAATTTTTTATTACTTTAGATAGTGATCTTCCAAAGCCTATAAATACATCCCTCTCCTGCATTTCCTCATCTTTCCGCTTTTTTGAACAGTATCAGAAGATTGACTTCTATCCAAAAGCTCTTATTCGTCTCTTCATATTTTACTTTCTTACACCTTCTTCTTTATATAAATATTAAATTACGTGTTCGAAGGATCTTTTGTTTTACCATGATGAATAAAAAATCTTTCCCATCTATCCTGATTTTAAACTGCATTTGTGTGGTGCTTGTTGCACTATTGTTTTACCAGTTTACCAGCACACTGGATTTATTTCAGCATTTTTCAAGTGTCATCTAATGGTTTAAAAGAAGAAGAAAAAATCAGAAGAATTCCAAATAAAACAGTCTCTGTGATGCCTTTAGAGAAGAGAACCATCCTCCTTAATTAGTACAAGATATTGGGTAGCACCGACGTGAATAACTTTTACATTTTTTCAAGTTGGCACACAGTGCGGGAAAAAAGAAAAACGAAAAATAAAATTTGAAAAAAATTGCAAAAATTATCCACACCATCGCGGTCATGCCACTTAAAACAATCAATGTCCATGTCAGGCCGAAAGGACTACATTAAAAAAATCATCAAAAATTTTAGGATTAAAATGGCCAAATCGAAAATTTTAGAACCGAATTGACATCTTCACAATAAATGTGGGTATCTTTTTTTGTAATCATCTCTATAATTTCTAGCTTATTAACCATTCTTAACTTTCGATTTGCGGTCGCAAACTCCCGACTGATTGCGTAACTCCTCGCCGCGTAGTGGCTAAATGAAACCGACGACGAACGGCTCAAATTCAGTAACCGACAAACGAACCCGCGCGAGCGCAAGATGGATCCAATCGCATCAGGAAAAAAGATCTCCCTCCCCGGGGTTAGATCGGATTTGGTTTATTCCGAAGACGCAAACGAGATCAACGGGTTTTTTTTTAACGGCGAATCCCATATCATTTAAGGCTCGGGTATTTAACGGCTCAAAAATAACTGGTAACGCCAGATCCTGCCCGAACCGCCGCCGTTTCGCCAGCAAAACCACCAACTTCCACCTTCCCCCCCCCCCCCTCCCTCCTCCTCCACGGCCACGCGCCGCTTCCCACGCGCCGTCTTCGACCCCCGCCCACCGCCACCGTGCCCCCGAAGCAGGAGCGGAGCGAGGCGCACGCGCGAGCCGCCCCACGCGCGCGCACGCAGAAATGAAAAAACGGATTTTACAAAAAAAAAACGATCGAAATTTTGCCCCTTTTTCTCTGCCCCAGAAAGGGCAAAAAAAAAAAAAAGGGAAAAGGGGGAAGGGAAAATGAATGGAATAAAATAAAAAGCAAGAATATTAAGGTAGGGGGGGTGCGAAAAATAAAAGGGGGCAATTAAATAAATTATGGTAATTAATTTGTGCCCGAAAAAGAAAAAAAAATAGGCACAGCTCCCTCCCCTGCTGTTTGAGAGAGAGAGAGAGAGAGAGAGAGAAGAAATTCGAAGAGATTTTTTCGAAGTCTCGCCAATCGCGAGCTTGGCTCTCGAAACCTCCCTCCTCAATTCCGAATCATCGCCGCCGATCGGCGCCCCCTCCGATCCTCTCCCGGCGCGAACCGCTCCGGATTCCGGCCAATCCGCCGCTGCCCGATAATCTCGCCGGTCGCTTGTCCGGTCGCGTGGTTTTCGGTTTTTTTTTTTTGTCTTTTTTTTTTTTGGCGTGTATACGCCCCTTCCGTTCGTGTTTGTCGGAGCTGCCGCCGGCGGGCGGCGAATGAGGGTTTCGGGTGGGGGGCGGTGGAATCGGGGGCGGCGGAGGCATCGGCGGCGGCGAGCTCTGGCGGTTCTCCTCCTGGGGGTTGGAAAAGTTTTCCGTCCCGGGGCGGGGGCGGGGGCGTGAGTGATGTTGGATTTCAGGGAGGGGGGATTAGGGTTAGGGTTTTTGGGGGTAGCTTGGCTTTTTTAGGGCGGGTCGCCGGGGGGTTGCGTGCGAGATGGATGAGAGCAATACCGAGGTCGAGGAAGGAGAAGCTTGCTATTACGGCGCCGGGGGCGCCGGCGTGGACAGCAACATTGACCCTGATATTGACCTCTCTTACATTGTAAGAGCCCTTTCGCCTTTTGATGTGCCTGCTGGAGTAAAGTTTGAAATTTTTTTTTTTGGCTTGATTGGAATTCTGGTTGATGCTGGAACTTTCGGTTAGTGGAGATTATGAGGGAAGTTGGTTTTGTTGATCAGGTGTTGTTTTTGTGCTCGATCAGTCGAGCGTCACCGGCAATTGGGGGGTGAAGTTCTTTGATTGTCTTAAAGGAACAAAGGTGGCCCGCAATAGGGTGTGAATTGTTTGGCTCTTAATTTAAGCGGAATCTGGCGAACTGAACCTTCACTTTAAATGAGACTCGTTGAATTGGTTTTGCGGGAAGTGAAAATCATTTGCAAAGTGAGGGACAGGAAAAGTCGACTGTAGAAAGTGCCTATGAGATAGTGAGAACCCTGGATTCTCTCGTGCTGGCTTCAACACTGGTCTCGAATTATAGGCTTTTCAACACGAAATAAGGCTAAAAAATTTCACAAATCACTATTGTAAGGAACTTTTTTGGCAATTGCGGTCATGAAGCATTCTTTTGGACGAGGTCTTGGTAACTGCAAAATTCTTTGATGATCTTTTCTCTCACGAGTTTGTAATGCAATTACAAGTGAGCCTCGAACATAATTTAAACCCAGAAGTGGAGACTTTCGGAGTACTGGGATTGTAATGCACTGTTCAGATATCTCTTTGGTCATTTCACTTGTTCACGTCTGTGAGGGTTGACAGTCCTTGCAGATGGTAGCCATTTCAATGACAATCATGCCATTTACTTTGTTCACCCAAATGAGACAACAATGAATACACCCACTTCTGTAAGCCTGAGTAGACTCCCCATAGAGTTCTATCTTAATCAAGAAAGTTAGAACTTGGCTGAACTTCTGTTGGTTTGACAGCCAAGTTGCGCTAGCCTCATTTTACTGTGTACCAGTTAACCAATTTAATTTTCTGACAAGAAAGCTTTTGTAATGAAGAGGATATGTCTTGAGATGCCTGTAGCAATTCTCGTCATTTTAGAAAATTATGGAGTCCTCATCTTGATTCTTGCTTTTAATTTTGCTCTTAACATCTGGCAAAACTGATGAGAATGATATTTTTCACCAAAGGACGAGAAAATTCAAAATGTTCTGGGTCATTTCCAGAAAGATTTTGAAGGTGGGGTTACTGCAGAGAATTTGGGTAAGTGATGTTGATGGTTATAATCGTAGAAGCAGCAAAGCAGTCAATGACTGAAAGTAACGGCGTGACATGTATTTAATTTGACAGGGGCAAAGTTTGGTGGTTATGGCTCTTTTCTGCCTGCCTACGAGCGTTCAAATCCTATCCGATCGCATCCAAGGACTCCATCAAGAAACAAGAACATGGCTAAATCACCAAATCATTCTTCCACAGAGGTTTGCGGACATTTAGCTCCTAATTTATCATCTTTGGCTGGAAGATGGAACGCATGTGCTCACCTTGGAAATAGTGTGCTAAATAGTGTTATGGATTCTGTTGCCATGCAGGGTGTGCATTTTAAAGCTCAAGCAGCTGTATCCCCCTTAGGGAAACCTGGAACTGCATCTGGTGCACCAACTTTACATAATTCAAAGGTTCCACCAAATGATCCTTTGAAGCAAGACTTGGCGTATTGCTCTGAGCTGGTTCCTAACTGTATAATGAAAGAGGAAATTTCAAACAAGCCGGGCAATCAGTCTGATCAACGAACTCTAAAGGTTCGAATTAAAGTGGGTTGTGATCGGAATGCCCAGAAAAATGCTGCAATTTACAGTGGTCTTGGGCTGGATAATTCTCCATCTTCATCATCGGAAAGCAGCTCTGGAGAAAGCGAGGACCTGTCAGCATCATCTGGAGAGATTACTGAGGTGTCTCCTGCTAGCATTCTTCAGGTGAAGGTTCCTTTTGCTCCGGTGTTCTTTTATCTAAGTGGGTTGACGGATGATGTATTGTTATGGACTTATGTATTGTCTATTTTGGTTACACTTATTTCTCGGACAGGTCATGACGTCCTTTCCATTTACTAATGTCGGCTTGATATCTCCTCTTCATGAGAATTTGCTTTCCTTGACAAGAAAGGAAAAATTCTTTGAGGATAGTAAGCCTTTTCAATCCCTTATGGGCAGCAGAAAAGATGTCGCTATATTGGAGGATCATTCAGTCATCCTTCCGGTTGATAAAGAGTTGTCTAAGGGGATTAAGACAATATTAGACAACCGGAACGAAAGTTTAATGCAACGGAGGTATGAAGTGGGAATTGATTTTGATGCTAATAAGACGATATCAGTGAAGAAAAAACTGAAGAATGGGATGGTAGATGGCAAGCAGACGTTCAGTGGCAATGTCAAAAAGATGCCTTTGGCTGATTCTAGCAATGCTGGCGAAGTTGAGAGGCCGGCTTCTAAGCCATCTGAAAATCTTCAATTAAACAGAAAGGATAAGGCGAAAGGCAGATCAATAACAGTTTCGGCAAAGGATTTATCATTGAAGCCAATTACTAGCCAGGAGAATGGTGCACAGATGCAGAATGGAAGGAACAGTTTAACTGAGAAGTCGCAAGAATGTGGGCCCGTGAACTCCCTAAATGAGGTTTCGGGTCAACCCAAGGTCAATGGTGAGTGGAAAGGTGAAAAAATTGTTCTTTCAAAAGGTCGTCCTCATTTAACTGAACATAGGGATGATTTTGAGGCAGGGGCTGTGGAGCGTGCAAGATGGGATGCTGTGCAGGATGCTGCATCTGATAAGCAGACCGATACTGACATTTCTCATCATAAGGAAATGCCAGTAATGGAAGTGAAGAAAAAGCCAAAGGATCTTGAGAGCAATGGCAGGGCAGCTGATCTTACGTCGACAGAAAGACCAAAGGTTGCTGTTAGTGCTGGAGTAAAAGATAAAGAGGGAACTAGTAATGCTAGCCGTCCTGCTAAAATGAAAAAGTTTAAGTTAAAGCCAGATAAGCATATTATTAAGTCTTTCGCTACTCCAAAAGATCCACGAGGGAGCATAAATATGGGACAGGCAGAGAAACCGATGGAATCTGTAACTGTGCCTTCCACTGAAAGGCAGAAGGCAACCAACTCTAGCAATCTTCCTGTGGCGCATGATATTCTCTTGAATAAATCCAAGGAAAGAATTAGTGGTGGAAATACATCTGTATCTGGGGTATCAGTAAAAGATGGTCCTGCACGTCTCAGTACAGAAAATGGACTCAATGCTGAAACTACGCCAGCTGTGGTTCAATCATATATGGAAGATTGGGTTTGGTGTGATCTTTGTCAGAAATGGCGGCTTCTACCCTTTGGTAGGAGACCTGATGACCTACCTGAGAAGTGGGTCTGCAGCATGCTCGACTGGCTGTAAGTTCTCTATACAGCTCTTGGATTGTCGACAATCATGAAAAAATTAGTATGTCTACTGGTATGACTAATTCTTTTATTCATAAACCCCAGTACTTTGTTCAACTTCTATCATCTTGCAGGCCTGGAATGAATCACTGTGACATTAGTGAGGATGAGACCACGAGGACCACGAGGGCCCTTAATGCTCCAGTTCCCGAGATTCAAAGTCATTTGAATGGATCTGCACCTGCAGTCATTCCTATGAACGATCAAGCCCTTGGCAAGAGCAACCAGAATCTCGGTGGTCAAGCCACGGATGGTCTAGGAAAGACTAAACATAGTCTGAAGGATGCTCTGCATTCAGGCAACAGGACCATTCAGCTTCCCAACCCCAAGAAGAACCAGTTCTCAGAGCCTGGCAGAAGCAGAAGCTTGAGTGACATGAGTGGGCGTCCTTCTGATTCAACATTGAAGAGATGTGATTTGCCTCAGTCAGGCAAGTCAAGTGTTGTGGTTGTGGAGAAACAGTTACCTACATCGAAAAAAAAGAGTGCAGATGGAGGTATTGATGTAAACAGTGGCAGTCTTTTTACGGGTCTCACTCAGGATTTTTCTGTCAAAGTATGTAATTTACTTATTCCCTTGTGTAATTTATGATGTGCAGGTGTTGCCAAACTAATAAAGGTGAAGGGTAAGAGGATGCCCGATCAATATGAGTCTGGACACTCTAAAAGAATTAAGCCAGATAAATCCATTTGTGCTGCTGAACGAGAAAATTCGGCTGCTGAACTTGGGAGAATGGATCTTAGTTTGAGGACTCCAGGATCATCTACAGATATTAAGAAGAATAAGCATCTTCAATCCTTTCCTCCTAGGGAGGCAAAGCAAGATTCAAGAAAAAGAATATTGGTCTCCATAAGGACTCTTGGAGATCAACCTCAGGTTTCTGCAGGTAGTGCATCGGTAGATTCGAGAGGTGAAGGTAGCAACTCCCGTAGGAAGCGGAAATTTAGCGATAGCGTGGATGATGAGAATCGTGATGGGACATTTCATCACTCAGCTCAGAACTTGAAGGTTTTACCTGATGAGATCAGTGATCACATGCTTAAAAAGGAAAAGAAGCTGCGGATATCGGAGACTGCCCTAAAGGAGTCTGGTAGCGGCGATGGTAACAATAAGTCCAAAAAAGAAATTAGGGTCATGAGAGATTTGTTTGGAAGTGATTTCGCTGATTGTGCAGAGGATTTCAATGTGGATAAGGACCAGAAACGGAGAAAAGCCAGAAAGAAGCTTCAATCTGCACATGATTTGACAAGAGGCAATGGAAGACATGAAGAGGTTCCACTTGCTGCAGCTTCTAGCTCTTCAAAAGTATCGGGTTCTCAGAAGATGAAAGGAAACAATGAAGAAGTGAAAGGTTCGCCTGTAGAATCTGTTTCCTCATCCCCTATGAGGGTGTCCAGCTCAGTGAAGTTTAGATCTGTAGGAAGTGATGTCAGAGGTAAAGGTAATGCTGCAACTGGTGATTTTCTAGCGATGGAAGCTGCCAAAAAAGTGCGGGGAGGAGAAAGCTAGTAGTGGTAACAAAATTCCTGTGAAGATAAAGAAAGAGAAAGTTTCAGGGGGCTATAATTCCGAGTCTGTAAGGTGTGGTACAGAAGATTACAGAGACAGAGGTGCTAACTACAATTTTACTGAAGATGCTAAGCCAACATCTGGATTGGGAACTGGTCATCTAGATAGAAAAGGTGATTATTCACAGAATGGTGAGTTTCACATGGAAAAGCATGGTTCCAGTCCTAACTCTTATGAGAACAGGGCGCGCAAGAAGTATGCTGGCAGCACTTTGTTTCCTCAGAAGCAAGGGAATGGTTCTATCTTGCGAACTAAGGATAGTGACATGGATTCTGCTTCAGACTTTGACAGAGACAAGGTAAAGGCCATAGATTTCTCATCGAAGAAGGAGCCTGTGTATCAAACTAAGGAGCAAAGGCATGACTCGGTGGTCGTTCTGGACCATGTTGCAGTCAGCCATGAAGCAATGCATGTTGATAGATGTAGCTCTGTTGAGAGGAATGATAAGAACTGTATTAGCAGGAGGGGATCTTTAGGAAACCTATCAAATGGCAGTATAAGGGATGATCTTCTAAAGCAAAACGAGTGTGACTTGTCAGATGGGAGATTAAATGCTGAAAATGGGACAAACATATTGGCTTCTCCACCGACGAAGCTGGTCCAGGATTCTACAATAGGAAATAAAGCTGATTCCCTGCAGTTAGAGATGAGAAGTGGGAAGTCAATGTCATTTTTACATCGTAATGATGATGGCAAACAACAAATATCCACTCATGATTCCTTACCGGAGGGACTGCAGCAAGGTTTATGCATTGAATCTCCACCTGATGCTTCTGGCCATAGTGGTCCATTGAGCAAATTGGGTATTGCTGGTAAAAAGAAAGGAGCCTACAATAGTTCTGGGTGTGCTACACCTGAACACCATGAACTCAAAGATGTTGCTTCAAGTCCATTGAGAGCTAATTTTTCCATTCAGACTGCTGCTAGTGTGCTGAAAGAAGCAAAAGATCTTAGAAATTATGGTGATCGTCTTAAGGTTGTGTTTATGATTGGTCTAGTTTTTTTAGTTTTCAGAAACAGATATGGCTATCTGTTTATTGTTGTCAGAAGACTCTTTAATAGATGTTCTACTATTTCCTGTAGAGCTCTGGATTTGGCTTTGAAAGTAACGAGGCGTGCTTCCAGGCTGCCCTGAAGTTTCTTCAGGGAGCTTCACTTCTAGAAACTTGCAATGGTGACGGTGGCAAACATGGTGAAATGACTCTAATGCAAGTGTACAATGCTACCGCCAAACTTTGCGAGTAAGTGGAAGTGAAAAGCAGTGAATGTTTTTTTTGGTTAAAGTAAGCAGGAAAAGCAGTGAATGTTGAGCTCTTGGAATAGCAGAAGTCTTGATTTATGCCAGTCCGCATTTTCTTCACGAGACATTTTATTGTGTGAGGCACTTCTGATGTTTGTGTATAAACAGATCACACCTAATATAATTTCATTTATTGTCTCCATTGCTTGCTTAAATTGGGCTAAACTCTTTATGGGGAATTTTTGCTCATAATCTGCTGTATATTATGTTAATACCACCAAGGAATGCTTTTTACTAATAATCTGCTGTATGTTATGCTAGTACCCAAGAAAATGCTTGCACGGAGCATCTTTGCCTGTTTCATTCATTATATCTATGTAAATGTTTTGAAGCCCCCGTTTCTCATCTGGGGTTAATTCGAACATGCAGCCGTGTGTTGCTAGTTTAAATTATCAGGGCAGGCTGTAGGGTTGAGAATGGGATGGTCCTCTTATGTATGGTGCATGAGTTTTTCAGCCTTTTGCTGAAACTTTTGGTTTGCAGATCATCTGCTTGTGAATTTGAGAAAAGCCGAGAAATGGGTGCTGCTGCATTGGCCTACAAGTGCATGGAGGTGGCGTATATGAGGGTCGTCTATTGTAAATATTCAAGTTTGAGCCGAGATCGGCATGAGTTGCAAGCCACACTGCAAATGGTTCCTCAAGGTATTCAAGCTGAGAATTCTCATGTTTGCTGTCTCTTTTTTTGCCCCCTTCTACCTTGCGTTCTTTTAAGCTTTTTGACTTGCTGTCTTGGTTCCAGTCTCTACTAACTTTTAAGTGGACGGGAAGGTGGAAATGTCAAATCTTGATGCTGTCTTGTTCATGGTCTTATCAGGAAATTAGCCTAGTGGAGAGAATATATTAATGGGAAAAAACCACCAAAAACCCCAAACTTTACCCCCTATGACACATTTCGAACTTTTTGTGACACAAAAATCCCAAACTTTTATCCCGAGGGTATTTTGGTCTTTTCTTTTTTTTTCTGTTTTTTTTTTCTTTTCCGAGGGCACCAAAACCCCGCGCCTCGCCCGCGCCTAGGTGAACCCGATCCGACGAGCGCCTGGCGCCTCGGCCGGCGTTGGCGAGGGCTCGCCCCCGCCCTGGACGCGGTGAGGGCGGAGCCTCGCGCGCTGGGCGGGGCCAGCCTCGCCCGACCGACCGGGCGAGGCTCGCGCCCTCAGATAAAGTTCGGGGGCCCTTTTGGTGTCGCCCGGGCGAAAAAAAGTTTGGGGTAAATGACCTGTCACCTCGCCGGGCGAGGGCAGCCCGGGAAAAAAAAAAAAAAAAATAGAAAAGGAAAAGACCAAAAAAGTTTGGGGTTTTTTTGGTGTCACAAAAAAAAAGTGGGGTTTTTCCCTATTAAAAACTAACAAGTTCAAATAGCTTATCTAATGTGCTTTAGTTATCCGTGTGGAATAATCGAAGATGCACTGGTATATAATTTTTTAAAATCTGGGCAAAAGTTCAAGTTTGAGTGGTTATATATGCTCTTTTTGGGAGTAAAATCTGGTTGCGTACTATCTCTTTTTTTCTTGATGCTGTCAACATTTAAGCTACTTATATATTCATGGAAGATATGTTATTTAGAAATTCTGACTGCTGCTCTTCCCTCTGTGGATTGGGGGATAAATGAGACATTTGCTTCATAATTGAAAGTGGTAATTTCATCTCGAAGGGATTAAAAATCTCATCCTCATTTGCCGTTTCTTACACTTTGCTTGTTAACAACGGGAAGGGGGGCAATGAATGGTGGGTGTGGAAAAAATGGGTTTGAACTTGAAGTGCTCCTCCCTCCCTCCCCACAACATGTCAAATTTAATCCTATGTTCAACTCCTACCTCTCTTTTCAACATCTTAGCAAACATAGCCTAGTGTGATTTTAGGAGATGGAACTGGAATGCGATAATCCTCTTTATACTCATTATTTTTTACTTTTTAGGTGAATCACCATCATCTTCGGGCATCAGATGTCGATAACTTGAACAATCAAGCTGCACTTGACAAGCCTAATTTATTGAAGGGCGCTGCATCACATGCCGTAGGAAATCACATTGTTGCTGCTCGGAACCGTCCCGCTATTACTCGGCTGCTTGATTTTGTAAGTTCACTAAAAAGTCCTTGCATTTCCTTGGTCGTACTATCGAACTTGCAGCCACTCTCTTCTGCCCTATTTAGGTTGGAATTTTTGTGGCATGTTAAGACTCCGGAAGCTGCTAATAATTTGCTGTCCAATTCTAACACTGGATACAGAAAGTAACTAACATCCTTATTAGAATAGAAGATATCAGTCTATTTGCATACACATAGTTGTATTTAGAATGAGTAGTTGCCATACTAGGGTCATGCTTTGTTGCTGAGGAAATGTTTTGGCCACTTACCTTTTCGGAGACTGCTATGTGCTTTTCAGGATAATTATGAATTACAGGGATATTCAAGGAATTGTGACGCTCTTAGTTTCTTCTTTTCTGGATGCTGTCACAGAGTTTACTGGCTGGATCATGTACACCCATCTTTAACCACCATGAGTATTGTTAGGATTGTAAATGATCTTGTCCATCTCTGATGGAGCCTGGGTTTCTCCCATCACATGATTTAGATATCCCACCCCCTGGGGATGAAATTCTAGGTACATTGTTGGAAATAAATGGGTGACATGCTAGTGTTTTTGCAGACATTTGACGTTAATTGTGCGATGGAAGCCTCAAGAAAATCACAAGTTGCTTTGGCAGCTGCTACTGCCGACCTGGAAGAGGCACAAAACATTGAGCAAGTAACTTGCATTAAAAGGGTAATTGACTTCAGCTTCCAAGATATAGATGAACTATTACGACTGGTTCAGCTCGCAAGGGAGGCCATAAGCCGGTCAGGTATCAATGGTGCTAGGGATTAAGTCGACTCTGTACATACGTGTTTATTGCCCTTGGTGAGCAAGGATTGAGATGGGTAAAATGCTGCCATAAGCACACGGCAACTTGCAGGAAGGCAGGTCACCTAGAGCTACCTCTCTGTACATGTGTACAAAGTGAGATTGATCTGAAATTTTGTAATGTAATTTTAGTGTTTAGATAAGTCTAGACGTGGATAAGGCACACAGTTCTCAACCTTAAGTTTCAGTGGTTGGGATAAGAGGAATGAGTTTTTTGCTTTTCTGGCGGTACGATTCAGAATCATGTAACATATCTTTATTGTTTTTTTGGCTCCACCGACTGGGAGCAGGAAAGGTGAATTATTGTTGAGATCAAAACCAAGTCCACTTTTTTAAGGAGGTTCCCTACTGTCTTGGTGAAATTGGCCATTTATACAAGATTCTGACAATTGGTGGCTGTTCTATTGTTTATTTTTTGGTTCAAATTATAAAGCAGTTTGATGGAAATAGAATATACAATTCTTGGAGACAACGAACTGTGTATGTTGATGCTGTTTCGGCCTTTCTCTTTAGTAACTCCGACTTTCCAGTCATTCTAGCTGTGGGTAAGTAGTTTCTTTAATATGGCGGCACCTCTTTAATCTATTTCTACTATTCTTTTTTAAGACAAGTTTTGAACCTTTTACTTCTGTGAAGGTTGGTTATAGAGCTTTGCACTTTTATTCTTGCAATTCGATTTTTCCATGTGAAGGGAAGAAACCTGCAGATCTTCTCCAGATGACATTACATCTTCCATGAGATGTTCTGTGATGCGTAATTCATTTGACTCTTGATATTCTTTTGTTTTCCATGTTTATATGGTCTCTCTGTTAGTGTACTTCTTTTATTATTAACCTGCGTTGGTCCTGTTTAAATTTTCTCAGGGAAAGTAAGATCTTCCGTGCCTGCATGGATGAAGTAAGCTGATTTTGTCCAACGTCATCAGCGTCTATGCAGAGGTAAACTAACAGCATCTTCTGCGGAATAGAGCTGTCTCTTTGGTTCTTGGAAGGTGTTGGCCTCAGTCGGCTATTTACAGAGATGAGGGGAATTACTTTATGATGAATTTTATTTAATATAATCCTTACCCTTCTTTGTGCACATTCTTCGTCAGTTTAATTCCTACTGTTTGTCTTGTTGCATGCAGGTTCAACTGTATCTGAGAAAGTGTTTTCTACATGGTGCCCAGTTATTTCACTGTAATATGTGCGTTCTACTATGAGACGTTGACATGAGTCACCTGAATAAATGTCTACAAACATGGAATTTTATGAGACTACTATGTTTGGAAGGTGGAGCCAGAAGTTGGTGAGAGCTATGGTTGATAGCAATGCGATGTCAGGTCCTCCAAAAGTTGTTATATACATTACCAGGCAATTGATCAATGGTGTAACTTTTTTAGCAGACAAAACTCACTAGCACTTTCAGCCGATGATCTATACATTATACACATTGTTCTGATTCTGGAAAAAAAGGTGCTGTGGGCATTGATTTACATGTTTCCATACTTGAAATGGATCATCAAGAAAGTGCAGATAGTGGGAATCATGATATCATGAGGCAGGTTATTAGTTTGTGGTGTTAGCAGCTGTTCTCTGGGGTTTGGGTTATTATGCTAGAAAATACCTCTCGAAGTCAAATTGAGTTCTCTTCTTGTTCACTCAGCATGACTGTATTTAGACGGCAAATTTTGCATAACAAGATAGCAATTGAAATTCCTTCTGTTCTTTCTCTCCCCCTGGTGATTTATTTATTTGACTATGTAATCTGGGCTGTATCTCATGTTCAGCCTCTTGCCATTTCCTCTTGATTGCATGTGCTGGCAGGTGTTTGGTCAAGACGGTTACATTTAGTTGTTCTCGTGATGTTTTCAGCGACGAAGAGAACTTTTTACTTGAAATTATCTACCCCAAATTACCTATAACAACTGTACGCGGAAGAAATTTCAACCCCGGGTGGTTCACCAGATGAACTGACCCGAAATGGCCATTTTGGTAACGTTGCAAGTCATGCACACAGGCACGAGTACTAAGCATGTATTGCATGTCACGGTACCATTCAACATACCTGCATGTTCATTTCCTGCATTTCCATTAGATTTATTCCATTAAATGCTTGTTGGATTTACTGTCTTGGTCACTGGTGACTGAATGATCAATTTGCATGGTGCGCTTGGACGAATTCACAGTTGCTTTTGTCATCAGCAAGGGATTGATTCTGTGACAGCAGAAATAAAACCTGATTCTGTGGTCAGACATCTCTGTACCTATGCAACTCGTGTGGCCTAATGGAGTTGCGTGAGTTGCAAAAGTTATTGTCCGAGATTCTGAATGGAGTTGCGTGAGTTGCAAAAGTTATTGTCCGAGATTCTGAATTCTAGAGTGACGAGCGATATTTATGACATTGATTATGGAGCGAAGAGGATTGAGAGATGCTTCGTAGGAAGAAGGTTCTCATCGTTCTTAATGACATTGATAATAGCAAACAAATAGAATCTCACGAAAAAGCATGCTTTGTGTTTAGGAACAAAGATTATTATTATGACAAGGAATTCAAGTGTGTTGCAATTGAAGGGATATAAGCATGAAATTTTGGACTACGAAATGAAGGAGATGAGTCCTAATCACACGCTTTGGCTTTTCGGTAGGCATGCATTTGGGATGGGCTCTCCTCCAGATGATTATGACGCCCTTTCATGAGGTCTATACTACGGGAAGACTTCCTTTGGCTATCGAAGTAATAGGCTAGTTACCTAACGGAAAAGGATACCAACATGGAAAGAGAAGCTGGACAAAGTGTGGTAGATGCCTCGCAAGGATGTCTTGGCAAAGTTGAAGGTTAGCTACAATGCCTTGAGTACAAATCTTTCTCGTAAAGCTATGATAGAGGACCTAATTGATTAGTTGTGTATATAGAGCCATAATTCTTTGTTCAAATTCGTCCTTGTGTAATGGGTATGCAATATGCAGTCTGTTATCAACAAGCCTTCAAGGTCAGTCACTTACAATTTTAGTAATCCATGAAATATGTAACAAATCAAACAACTTCAGACATCACCAAAAATCCCTGCATGTGCAGGATCCATTTTTAAAATGATGAAATCTGTTCACATCCCTAACAATAAATTCTCTTTCCACAATCTCACTAATGATCTTGAAGGCCTCATGACAAGCCCCACACATTCTCAAGTTCTTCATTATTCTTATGGTAACCCATTTTGGTGTGCTTATCAGGCCAAAAGCCAATGCCAGTCTTTCACTGTGCAAGCTCACCATTTCCTCTTGGCCCTCCTCTTCCACTTCCACAAACACCAATCCCTCAATCCCACCCATATATCCCTTCACCTTCATCTTTCCCTCCAATTCCTTCAGCAAACTCACTACCTCGTCGCGCCTTGGACACCATAGATCTCCGGCATAGAATGTATAGGTTGTATTCTTAATCTCGATCCAACTGCAACCGCGTGCCTTATGAACTCCCGCGTGCTTCATACGAAATCTAAGACCATGAACATTTTTCCAATCTCCAACCATGGCATAAGCATTAGAGAGCATAATATATGCACCAGATAGTTGTTGATTGGACTCTATTAACCAGTTACTTGCTTCCGCGGCAATCTTGACCCGTCCATGAAGCCTGCTTGCGGATAGAAGAGTTCCCCACAAGAGAGCTCCCTCTTCGGGCCTCACCTGGATAGATTTCGCCAACTCATAAGCCTTGTCAAGTCGGCCTGTTCGACCAAGCATATCAACTACACATGTATAATGCCTTACGTCTGGGATTATTCCATGTTTTTTATGCATGGACTCCAACATCTCAAGGCCATTATCAACGAGTCCCGAGTGGCTACATGCATGCAGTATCCCGAGAAAGGTCACATCGTTGGGTTTTACACCTCTGTCAACCATCTCTTCCAACAGACCTAATGACAAAATGCCGAGTCCATACTTTGCAGCACCCACAATCATGGAGGTGTAGGGAATGACAGATGGATTTTCTATCCTCCTGAAAACTTTGTCGCAGTAATCGAAGTACCCGCACTTGGCATACATGTCCACCAATGCACTCGCAATAACGTCATTAGTATCGTGACCGTAGCGAATCACCGCTCCATGAGCGGTCCTTCCCGAGGCTAGCGAGCCTGAGCATGAACAAGCATTCACAACACTAGCCAGCATGAAATGATTCGGCAAGCCACATCTCGAATAACTGAACTCCCAAAATAGACGAAGCGCCTCTTTGCCTTCTCCGCTCTGTGCATATGCCACCATCATCGACGTCCAAGAGACAACATTCTTGTCGACCATCGAGTCGAAAACCCGTCTAGCTTCGTCAACTTCATTGCACTTCCCATACATGTCCACCAGCGAAGAACACACCACGAGATTACCACGCAGTCCAAACGCCTCGACGTGGGCATGAATTCTTCTGCCCATTCCAAGGTTGGCGAGAACCGAGCAAGCATTGGCCGCGGTCGCGAGAGTAAACTCATTAGGCGACACGTCGCTCCCCCGCATCCTCCCGTACAACCAAAGGGCCGTCGCGGGTCGGCCCACGGCGACGTGCCCGGCCACGAGCGAAGTCCACGACACGACGTCCGGTTCGGGCAATTCGTCGAACAGCCGGCGGGCGCGCTCGATTTCCCGCAGTTTGACATAGCGGGTGACGAGGCGATTCGCGGCGGCGGGGTCGCGGAGGAGGCCGGATTTGAGGAGGCGGGTGTGTGCCGAGAATGCAGAGCAAAGATCGTTGCTTTCTGGGCGCTTCCGAGCGTGGAGGGCGGCGCTGCTGTGGAGCTTGGACAGTTGAAATTGGCGCCAATGGCGCGGGTTCTTCAGGGCAGAGAGGAGTATCTTCCATGCGAACGGCGTCGTCTTCATACGCGAAGGGGCGCCTCCGAAGCGCAACTCGTTTGACACTTCTCATAATGGGGCGCCTCCGAAGCGCAACTCGTTCGACACCTCTTGTAATGGCGTCGCGGCAAAAACGGGACGTGATTGATACGACGTCGTTACGTGTTTTGATATGATTCGCCGACTTTATCCGACATGTATGTAATTAAATCGAACATCTTTATATCGATTACACTCGTTTTTTTTTTTCGCCTCTTTTTTAAGGAAAGCGCTTTCGTGAAATTAAGGTTTGCTAATATCGCCTTACTAAGAAAATTACCCGTCACCTATTATTTGACTTTATTGACTGTGCTCAACTCGTGATCTGGGTCGCGGGGACGGATTTATAAAACTCTACCCATTTTAGTGGTCGTGCTTATGTCTTGTTTTCTCGAGTCGCGAGATCACAACTTTAAAGTAGGAGAAAAAACGAGAGAGAAAAAAACATAAACAGTCTTTGAACTTTGGCCTAATATGTTATTTGGTCCATAAACTTTTAATTCGTTCAATGTTATTCCTGAACTTTATTTTTATGTTCGATGTGGTCCCTAAACTTTTAATTTGTTTAATACTATTCATGAACTTTTGGTACATGTTCAATTTAGTTTTTGAACTATATGAAAATGTTCAATGTAGTCCTTTCATATAGTTCGGGGACTAAATTAAATATGTACCAAAAGTTCAGGGACCACATTGAACAAATTAAAAATTGAGAGGCTACATCGAACATTAGGCTAAAGTTCAAGGGACTAAATTGAACAAATTAAAAGTTTAGAAATTAAATTGCATATTGGGATGAAGTCCAGGGACTAATTGTGTCATTATAAAAAAAAAAAAGATCATCGACAATACGGTCGGTCGAATAAGAACTATCTCTTTATTCAATCCGAAAGAAATTTCGGACGATACGGTCGGTCGAATCGTTAAAGCTATCCCAGAACTTTATTTTTATGTTCGATGTGGTCCTTAAACTTTTAATTTATTTGATGCCGTTCCTGAACTTTTGGTACATGTTCAATTTAGTTCTCGAACTATATGAAAATATTCAATATAATCCTTTCATATAGTTCAGGGACTAAATTGAACGTGTACCAAAAGTCCATGGACCACATTAAACAAATTAAAAGTTAAGAGATTACATCGAATATTAGGCTAAAGTTCAGGGGTTTAAATTGAACAAATTAAAAGTTCAGGGATCAAATTGTAATTGAACTAAGGTTCAGAGACTGATTGTGTTATTATATAAAAAAAGATCATTGACATTACGGTCGGTCGAATAAGAACCATCTCTTTATTCAATTAGAAAAAAATTTTGGACGATACGGTCGGCCGAATCATTAAAGCTACAAAACCGCGTGGAATTCTCGCGTTGGATTGTTTCGACGAGAATCGGTCCAGAAGGGAATGTCACAAACTGGAAAAAAAATGGGCAAAGGCAAAGCCAAAATATAAAACAGAGGCAAAAGATGGGAGGACCACAAAGTTAGGTCAAAGGCAGGACCTAAACTTAGGTTAATCATGCACAAACCCCAATTGCCTCCAAAGTTCATCGTAAAAAATTACAAAAGAAAAAAAAGTCAGAGAGGGCAGTCCATCCCCAGGAACTGAAAGAGGCCAACGAGAATAATTTTGTTGGTTACAAACTCAAATGCACCCAGACCCCTCTTCAGAGATCATATAGCTATAATTTGGTGCATGTGTGATAGAGAGAGAGAGAGGGGGGGAGGGTCCTTTAGCCGGGATGCTGTAATTTTACTCTTTAGTTCTGCATCCTGATTCCTCGTTGTCCAGAAAATATTTTGGAAATTGTCGTGAGCCCCGTTCAAATTGAGTCTACTGAGATGCATATGTGAATTGTGTTCGAGAAATTCCATATCGGATAATTAATGTGATATGGAGCAGTTGTTATATTCAAATTGATTTATAACTCATTAATCTAAATTTTTGAGTAAATATAGTCGATGGGTTCGGAATTGGGCTTCTCCTTGGCAATCTCTCCGGACGAAAGGTATTGGGTTTTTGCCGTAACTTCCCAACAAGTTCAAGAGCAGACACGGATTCTGCTTTAACTTAGGACCAGGGCTTGCGATTCAATCATGCAAGTTGGCCAAGTTATGCACATTAGAAGACAAAATGAAAGGGGGGGGGGCTGTTGGTGGTGGGGGTGGTGGTGGTGGGGGAAGAAAAAAAAAGGAACAGAAAGACGAGAGAGTGAGCCCCATTAGTGCAGGGTCCAATAATATACGACTTCACTGCAAGACAGCCACTTTTATTCCTCTGTACTGATCCGAAAAGGAGCCAGAACAGTCCTTCATGGTTTTCTTGAATGCTGAGATTTTCAGTAATGTCGCTTGTGGGCGTACCCCTCAACATTTCTTCACTCACTCTCTGTTTTTCCCACATTCACCTGCCCAATGCATTTTAAATAAGAGGAATCTACGACCATCATCATCATGCATACAGGAGAACTTTTGCAGTCCATCATCATTGTGTCTACAACTTGTCGTTATTCTATACATTTAATGAAAGGAGGAGCAAGCGCAATCGCCATCGTTGCTCAAGGTTGGAGTACGAATCACGGCACTTATGCATCCTCTAGGGACCGCCCCTGGTAACATGGACTTGTGTGCTACTGGAAGTTGTCCGATGTGTGTCGGCTTATGGGATGGTCACATCGAGTGAGAGACTAGTCGGTTGCCCACTGATATTGGAAGCCACATATAATGACATGCAGACAATGCACAATTTCTCCGGGCAAAAGCATGTGTCCTGAATTTCTGTTTGCTCAGTCTTGCCCCCATGAGAATTATGCATCAGGATTAAAGAGATTTTGATTATATACATCTGCTTAGCTCAATAATTGCCTTTGGAGTCCCAACGAGAAGTTCCTGAAAAAGGGACAAAAAGATAGAGGGGCCCTGAACTGGGGAGGTAGTACTAGTGCTAGACTGCTAGTAATGGTACACTCGTAGAGCAAAAGAGAACGGCATGATGATAGTAACACTAGATTTGGTCTTCCAGTGATGGAGGTGCCTGCTAATTGCTCAAGAAGGGCCCTTCCTTTTATCACACCACTCGTAAGAGGAAAAGATAAAAGAGTCTGTCACAAGAGACAAGTGAAAGCCACGCGCTCACTTGTACCAATAGATTCCATTTTCAAGAGGGCGTGGACTTTCTCAATTCTTGACCATGTTCATTTCACACGTTGGGAAAGATTGCAATACAAGAGAGAGAAAGAGAGAGAGAGACAAATGAGGCAAGAATGTTGTAAGTTGGTACATGTGATGATAGACCAAGAATGATTGATGATGCTGTGAAATATCTCACGCATGGTGTTAGTGTTGTCATAATGAACCAGACCTGCATTAGAACAGCTCCTTGTTGGTTGACGAGCAGGTTTCTCCTTAGTCTGAGAATAGAAAGGGTCCAATGTCCACATGATCTACACATGGAGAGCAACAATTGAGGAGAACAAAAGATTGATCCAGGAATGCATGAGATCAGCAGTGTCCAAGCAACTGTGCAAATTGAGGTCGAGTAATCTGAAGCAGTCTCTTTTGCCGATGTTTACCCATCGGTCAAAACCAAAACAAAGTAGCGGTGGTCGCTGCAGTCGCGGTATTGTGGTATAGTCAATGGTTGGGTCAGTGCCCCCAGTGGAGTGAGAGCAGTACCACTAAGACGAGCTTTGGTCACTATTCATAAAAGTTAAGAGAATCTTGCCTACATCTCTTGGTGGATCCTGCAATCCCAATGGAATTATGCAGCATAGTTCCTTGGTTCAAGGACAACCAAGCATCATGACTGACATCAGCACAGCAAGAGCTATGCAACATACGTGAGTAGACTATGCTAAAGTGCTATCAAATTGGTCCCACACACCATGAATAAACAAAGCCCATAAAGTGCAGGTAAAACCTCAAGAAATTAATATTTTAAGGCAACAAGAGTTGTGGCTAAAGGCAACCATATATTGTGTTTTAATAATTTTTGTACATCGCTAATGAAAGGTACATGTGCCTATTTATAGGTTTTAAAGGTTAACTATCTAAAGTAATAAATTACAAATATCAATTACAGTAAATCAAAATCAAGATAAAAACTCCTAAATATATCTATATCTCTAATATAGGAAAATAATCATGGAGGAAATCTCTGCTGAGCTGTAGCTGTAGCCTTGCTGTCTAGCGGTGCAAACATGTTTCATTTCCCTCCATCTATAAATTCAGACCCTTCATGGTTTAGACCTTCATACCCAGAGCTTTAAAAAAAGAAAAGTTGAACAAAACTCATTGCCATCTCTATAACCGTGCGATGTCTCCCGTACCTATTACTTCGATTAGGGTCGGTCACATAGACGATGTTCAAGAACTCAGAAGGTCTAAGCCTATGAAAATCCCCACGAGATTTGTCCGGGATATGGATGAGAGGCCGACTCTAGAGACTGTCGCTCTGCCTCCACCTTGTGCAGTTCCGGTCGTTGATTTGTCTAAGCTTATGAGTGGAAAAAAAAGATATGAGCAACGCTGAAATTTCACAACTCGGAGCTGCCTGCCAGGAGTGGGGATTTTTTCAGGTACAAATGGAAATAATTTTTTCCCCTTCTTTAGCAATTGAAAGATAGTTTATTGATAGTCTCAACATTTTTGTTGCTCTGCTAGGTGGTGAATCACAGTATTGATTTGGGTTTGCTCGAGAGAATGGAGGAGGTGGCGAAGGATTTCTTCATGCTGCCCCTGAAGGAAAAGCAGAAATACCCGATGGCTCCAGGAACTGTTCAGGGGTATGGTCAGGCCTTCGTGTTCTCCGAAGACCAGAAGCTCGATTGGTGCAACATGTTCGCTCTTGGCATCGAACCGAAGCTCATTCGGGATCCAAAGTTATGGCCTAAGAGCCCACCTGAATTTAGGTAATGATGTTAGTACTAATGTGTCAGTCAGTCCACACTTTATGCTTGCGAGTTTATTGACGGTTGAAGCTTATTTGTCAGTGAACTTGTGGAGACTTATTCGATGGAAGTAAGGAAACTGTGCCAGAGTCTGTTGAAATACGTAGCTATGAGCCTTGGGTTGAGAGGTAACGTGTTCGAGGAGATGTTCCGGGTAGCCGTGCAGGCCATCAGGATGAATTACTACCCTCCCTGTCCAAGGCCTGATCTTGTTCTTGGTTTGAGTCCTCATTCGGATGGAAGTGCTCTGACTGTGCTGCAGCAAGGAAAAGGTAGCTCGGTAGGACTACAAATACTCAAGGACAATAAATGGGTACCGGTTCATCCTTTTCCGAATGCTTTTGTGATCAACATTGGGGACACGATTGAAGTAAGAAACTTGGACCTCATTTTCATGTTGATCCTGATCTAGGCATCTGGATAGTCTTTCTGACCGAAATATCATATGCAGGTCCTCACGAACGGAAAGTACAAGAGTGTGGAGCATAGAGCCGTGACACATACGGAAAAGGACCGTTTATCAATTGTTACGTTCTACGCCCCTAGCTATGACGTAGAGCTCGGCCCGATGGCAGAATTTGTCGATAAGAGCAACCCATGCAGGTACAGGAGATACAATCATGGCGAGTACAGCAAGCACTATGTGACCAACAAGCTGCAAGGGAAAAAGACCCTCGAGTTCGCGAAGGTTCAAATCGAGAACTCGATTTGAAAGCGGTCCCATCTTAGTTCGCCACCTTAGGGTTTCTAATAATTGGCGGAGGCATAGACTAGTACCTTGAAAATTACCATGTGTCTGTATTGCTTCAGCTAGTCACTGTGCATGACATAGGCAACGGCTCAAGTTGGACGGTGTATTGTCGAAGAAACAGATGTAATCATTTGCGGACAATATCGTTAGTGGGAGTTCTTGCCGGTTCGTAAAGCGAGTATCATTAATGCTGAAACTATGTAAGGTCCTATGGTAAAAAACTTTCGCCTTTGAGATTCTCCATATAGTCCATGAGGTGATCCACTAGCAGCATTGAGGGAGAAACAAAATTAAAACACGAAATGCCACTGTTGCTTTTTGGCCTACCAGATTGCCAATATGGAAAAAAGCATCAAACGACAACGGCACTGCAGACAACAAGGCAAAACGTTATTGTCAAGGGTAATTAATTACATTAAGAATCATGCCCCGGAGGAAAACTGAGCTCCATGAGTACTCGTCTAGTTTACAGAAAAAAATCATGCAGAGGCTGCAACGAGAGCTATGTAGCACCGACACCGACATGTGGTCAAACGGATATCGAATTTCCGACATGCGGTCAACGCCCGGACACGTCTCCGACATGCGAGTCCAAAATCCTGACACACGATTCCAACATGTATGGGGTCAATTTTATAAATTTTCAAAAAATTAGGAGTCAAAATGTAAATTTATAAAAATATAAAAACAGAGAAAAATAAAGGTGGAAGAAAAAGGGCTAAAATACGCTAGGTCTTTATTTTCTCTATCTTCTTCGCTCGACCGACACCTCCCCATCTCAAATTCTCATCTTTCTTTTTTCCGTCGACCACCGGTCCATTGCAAGGCTTTCTCCACGCCGGTTGCCGGTTGCTGCACACCTCTACAGCCAAGTAGCAAGTACACCTCTCTATGTTTCTGCCAAGTGCCCGATCATGGGCTCTGGTTTTTCCATCGTTTGTCTTGGTGTTGGATTTGGTGGTATAATTAGGAGTGTGCAAAGGAACCAGGAACCGCTCGGATCGCCCGAAACCGGACTAGATTAGCATGGAACTGGCGATTTTTGTGAGGACCAGTTCGGTTTGGCGATTTTTGTGAGGACCAGTCCGGTTCCCGATTCTAATTTACTAGAACTGGTGAGTACTGGTTCAGTTCCCAGTTCTAGCGTGGAATCGCTCACCCGGACCGGACCGGTAATATATATACATATATAATTTTTTAGAAAAATTTCAACAAAAACAAAGAAAACATTTTTAGAAAAATGAAAACTATAAAATCCCTAATCTAAAGCTCGACTCTCAATTCTCATTAACTCACACCACACCTTTAGCCGTTAATCCCCTCCCTTTTCACTCTCGGTCACTTCCATTTGCGTGAAATTTGGTGGGATTGGCTCTATGGATCTACCCAGGAATCGGACTGGATTGGCGGTCCGGTTCCCGGGTGGATTGATGGAACTAATGGGAGTTTTCGATTTCAATTTCTCAAAACCGGTCCTTAGCGGGCGATTTCGGGTTTCATGTTAGGATTTGCTTGTCCGGACCACGCTCACCCCTAGGTGTAATGGTAGCTTGATGAGGGAAGAAGTCGTGATGGGTGGGTTGGGGGGAAGGGGAAGAAGTCGTGGGGAAGGGGGGGCCGGTGTGGGTGGGTTGCGGGTGAAGGGGGTGGGGGGGCCGTGTGGGTGGTTGGGAAGGAAGAAGTCGTTTTGGAGGGGGGGCCGGGGCGTGTGGATGGGTTGGGGAAGAAGGAAGAAGGAAGAAATCGTGTATATTTATTTGTAGATTTGAATTAAAAATGATAATTTATTATATATATATAAAATATATATTTAATATACGTGTTCCAACGTGTTGGGATTCTTTATTTTTTGGGAAATGACGTGTCGCGTGTCGTGACGTGTCGTGTGTCGCCTGTGGGTGCTGCATAGAATAAGAGAATCCATCTGAGCATAAGAGTTAAGCTGACCAGATACAGAAGCAAATTGACACAAGCCAACTACAGTTAATTATGGAGTTCTTTCATTAGATTATGCCCAAGTTGGAGATTCTGCACAGATTCCATATGAAGTTATGAGAGACCTCGAGAGAGGTCACGGGGGAATTCTGATATACACTTCATGATCAAGAATGATTGTGTGGAGCTAATGTAGATTCTATGGTTAAAAAGATTGACATCATTAACCCAAGTGAAGACTCTTTTTGTCAGCATCCAATTCGCATAGTTGAAGAAATTTCTCTGTTCAGCCAGATTCTAGCATCGAAAGTTCAGGGATGATGAAGTAAATGACTGCAACTGACCCTAATGTGGTTAAGCCAGCAACCACTCGTTATACCCTGTAGTAACTCAGGAGTCGAATACCAGGGGCCATTGGCAAAAGAATTAGCGATTGATGAGTAAAAGTATAAAGCAAGAACGTGTAGGAAACATCATTGACTAATTTTAGGAACATCGAATTCAACTAATTAAAGACGGGAACTTTAATGGAACAATGTGAAGAAAGATTAATGGGATTATGAGAAGCAAAGGAATCTGACGCGCCGTTTAAGTTGAGTTTAACGTTGCTGTACCGCAAGCAGAATTTAGATGGCTTTCTACGATTATATCAACTGATCTGGTATATTATAGGAGTTGTAACAAAACTAAATAGAGATTGGCCGCCTCAATTTTGTTCCATCGTATATTCCTCACAGTATCTCGTATTGTATGTCTTTTCTCGGTTTGCTTCTGTCATCGCCTCGGCGCGTTTCCAATCAGTTCATTCATTCCACGAATTTGTTTTTTCTTTTCCACCCAAATGGCTCAACCAGTTGGGAGCAACAGCTTTTCCTCAGTGGAACGAAGAAAAGGGAGAGCCCACAATTATATGTTGTGTCTTTAGTTGTTCGTATTATTGGTGCTCGGGGAAGCACTGACCGAGCAATTTGAGCGTGGGCTTCGCTGATTCTTAAGCTGAAATGACGCTAGTGTCGACGCAAATTGAGCATAAAAACAAACACCGGAGAAGCATCTGACATTGAGATTGTTCATAATAAACTTATTAACAAAGCAAGCTACTATACTCTCAGTGGCAATGTCCCACCTCGGAGCTCAGCTCACACCAAGTACTTTAAAATATGCACACAGAGATCAATTCAGGAGACATAACGAGCAAATAAAAAAAATGATGCAATCAGCAAAGTGAGCAGGAATGGAAAAATCAGTGCACTCGAGGAAGAAAGGGGATGATGATGATGATTTCAATGCAAACAAGAACAAGGTGGAGGAATATAAAAATTGTATTATTTCACCAAAAACCAAATTGCTTCAAATGATAACCTCACCGCCCATCCTTTCAGCAGAGCCCGTGGGGAACAAGAATGTATACCCCCATTATTTTCCCTGTAAATTATTCAGACATTCACTGAACTACTCTAGACGCAGTTTCATCATCAAAGGTACAGGGGGAAACGATAAATTTTGGAAATAGTTATTTGTGTAAGTCAAATTTCGTTGAGCTGTTAAGAGCTTGTTTTAGATATGAAAAATCCCGTGTTCAAATCATACAGCTTTATATTTAGAGTAATCTGTCACCTATTACGCAGCCTTATTTGATGGCACTTGGACGGTGCTATTTGTGCATAACGATTATGGAGCAGATCGAGGATAATGCATCCCTAGGAATGTTAGTTACCTGAATGAACAAGCTATCAAAAGTATCTTTTTGATTGGTAAAAAGGCGAGAACGTGTGACCAACGCTGCCGACCCGGCTGACTATTACCGAAAGTATCTGTACTGGTCCATCTCCATAATTTCAATCCACAAGAAGGGATTCCACTTGCAGTAGTCAACAGGAAGGGCAAGTAACAAAACAAAAATCCCACTTGGGAACATTAAATTGAAAACTTTAAGTGTCACGGTTTGATCTTGATGGGACCACAAGGGAGTCAGAAACTCTGGAACCCGTGTTTGAGGAGCAGAGAAGATTTTCTAAGCCAAAGAAGTTGACTCATGTTGATGTGACTATGACAAGCACTGAAATTACTTTTTTATGTTAAACAAGCATGTTCAAAGCAAAGTGTCGGTTGTCAATAACTTGCCAATGCATCTGGGAACTTCATCCCCCCGTCCATTTCTCGCCTTCGCTTTTCCTATTCTCCATCGTGTTTTTGGGGGTGAGATCATCAAATGGGTCCCAAGTTCCATGCTCAAGAAAGGAACTTTTCACGAGTTACAAATGCCTAACCTTGCGTTTAAATATCAGTCTTGCTCAAGATCCCTCCAGAGTACTTGCTAAGCATGCCAAAGCAGCGCGTCAAAAAATGCAAATGCTTCTTATATAGTTGTTTGACAAGTGTTTCGAGAGCAGCCATTAATGAAAAATCTCTGAAAGTTTAGGTTTTATTTGGAGCGGAGAAATCTTTGGAAACTGGAAGCAGTACCTGTTGTTGTAGGAGACAAAACGAGCTCTAGGAGTAAGAAATTGCTGCTGGTCTTTTTCTTTATGAGATGAAACGAGTGACTAATGATCTTGTCATACAGATAAACATGTGAGGATGGCCGTCTATGTTGCTTTGTTCACTACCTTGGGCACTTGCACGCACGCAATAAATAAAGAAAACACTTCTTTTTTGCACGTCGTTCACGCATATTCATTGAATCTTGTGGTAGCAACCGAACCCCATTTTCCAAGCACAGAATCTCCTCCACACTGCAAAAAAATGATAGCTGACAAAAACTTTTGATTGCCCTCTAGTTATTTGATGAAAGGCGTGTTAGGCTTGGACTACCCGGGTTTCTTGTTCATGTCAAACTCCAATGCTGTCGAGATCATGACATGATATCATAACAATGAACAAAAGAAAGAGGGGAACTTTTATGTTAGTAAATGAGAAGAGGCTCACAACTGTTTATTGAATGACTATAACACTTACTAATTTATTAAATTAATGACGATAATAACCGCGAAAGAATTAACTTATTATAATAACAAAGGGAAGGGTGAAAGTTGCTAATTATTGAAAAACAAAAGCCGTATATTTTCATGAAAGTAGAAGACCGTCCATATTAATCAAGGCAATGATGCTTTATTTCACCACCTTATATATTTTCTTGTTCATTCGTGTACAAATTTCATTTCCTCTCTTCTACTTACTAATGTGCTCAAACTGATTTCTATAAGCGATCTTTTCTAATGAGTTTAAATTTTGTTGGTAATCTTTGTTAAGTTACATATCTTAAATATAAATCATAATCATAAAGAGGTCACAACTTTAATAAAAAAATTCCCCTAAAAAAGCTTGAACTGAAGAATTGTATATCACAAAGAGTTATTAGAGATTGAACTTCATAGAGACTTTGTAGATAGATGTACTTTATTAATATTTGTTTAAATTAGAATTCTCATCATTAAATTTATAGAAATACTCAAGTCTTAGATGATTCACGTAAAAAAGGGGCGAAGGAAAGGTTGATAAAGATCGACATATCAACCGATCTATATTAAAGGTATATTCTTTTCACTTTCATCAATCTTACGATTAAAGAGGTCCCAGCGAGAGCTATTGGACCAAGTCAATTTTAGGGCGTGTCTAGATCTATTTTAGGGGTGGAAATAGGGTGAGCCATGATAAAATAATAGAAAAAATCAAGGGTTACTACCACCAAAAGACGTAAACTGGTATGTCTGTGATAAATTTATCCCAAAATAAATTTTTTAACCATAAAAAATTCAAAATTGGTATACCTGTGACAAATTTACCATTCATTTGTTTCTATGAAATTTTATTATTAAATTGCTGAGTTGGATGACATGTGACAGTTGACGGATATAACGGTTTGAGGTTTTACCCTCCGTTGATCATAGGTGTACCAGTTTATGATTTTTCATGGTATTAATCCAATTCAATGGAAATTAACGAAGGGTAAGATTCTCATAAATATACCATTTTAGGATTTTTTGAGGTAAAAAAACTAGTTTGAAGCATATTTGTGACAGGTGTACCTATTTGGAATTTTTGGTGGTCAAAAAATTAATTTGGGATAAATTTGTCACAAGTGTACCAGTTTGGGATTTTTCATGATATTAACCCTAAAATCAAAGGCCATCTGTAATAGTTAGCGGTATTTATGACCGAAAGATTTATGAGAGATTGTTTTGCAAATCAACAAAAAGTTTATAATTAAATTGGTACAATTGAAAAGTTTATGACTAAATTGACAAAATTAAAAGGTTTATGACCGAATTGGCCGCCACACAACAACGAAACAAAAGGCTCACAATTCACTCACTCCTCCTGATCTTCTGCCTCTCTTTTCTTCTCTCTAGTTTCACCCAAAAGCAAAGGAATTGAAAAACACTAGAAAGAAACATAAGAGGGGGCCGGTTTCACGTCCTCCCTAGAACGACAGTTTTTCCCTCCTCCCTCTCCAAGAAGCAACGGTGGAAATCCCACAAGCAACTTCATGGAGCTTGCTTGCTGGTCATCGCCCAACAATCGTTAGTGGCATGAACATGATAAGTGATCCCAACGATTAGAAAAGATGGCACCTTCCTCAGTTCCAATCTCTCGTCTCTCTGCCCAAAAAGAAAAAAGCCCTTTCTATCCTTTTTGTCAGCTAGTGAGTGTATTTGTGCTCGTGGTTCTTGCCACAGTTGACTAATCACGATCTTCATTTTGACAATTTGTAGAGACCGTGCCGTGTGGGCGAGCTCAATCCCCAAACACTCGAGAAAAGCCGCACCCAAATCTCTCTGAAAGCTCTTCACGCAACGAGAGACATAACCGCACTCTCAGTGCTAATGGAACGGATCTTGCTCTCAGATTCTCGGGATTTCCCGATAGATTGTGTGGTTTTATTGGCATACAGAAACTTCGCAGGATCAAGTGATTCAACATCAGTGTGTCAATGCACTCATCATGATCAGATTGTTTAAGTTACTTTGCCATCAAACAAATACAGAGAGAAGAACTGATTATCATAAAATTACCCTTCCATGAAGAACCAGTATAAAACAAGACTGTAAAACACCTAAGTGCAGCTCCAGTTTGGAAGATAAGAAAGTTAGAAATTGCAGTGACAACTTGTGTTAAAACAAGTAGTCTCATTCTTGAATATTTGGGACTAAAGACAAATCAACCTGAAAACATCAATAATCATTTGGGTGCTCGCATGCTGGCGGAAGATGCTGGTTGGTCCCCGTTCTAAGTATCGGACCAAATCAATCACTCCCTGATATCTTCCGGGACGGGCGCATATTCTTTAACCATTCGTACTTGGCTCTCAAGGCAAAATATACAGGCATTTTTCAGCTCGTGCGCTCCCAATTAATCAAGTGGAAGAGGTACAGCTGAACATACATCTTCCAAAACCTTTGGTAGGGAAATGATTGAACTGCTCCGCTATTCCCTTATCTGCAGCAACTTCTGTAGCTGGACGGTCAACTAGCAGATTTTCATGCAAGATATCTGAACAAATTAGGATTATCTTTGTCCCTCTCCAGATAGTCCCGAGTGATCAAATCTTCTATTCGCTTTTTGATTGCCTTGAAATCAGGCTGCAATGGACAAGTTCTCAGTTAATAAGATGAGCCAAAATTTGGAAGGGAGATGGGCCAAAAAACATTAACTAAGAGAAAGGATAGAAATCATCGTCAGAGACCTTAAACATGCGTCCTAACTGCTCGACACACTCCATAACCAGCTGCTGATGACCTAAAACTTTCCGACTCTTCATGATGCGCACAATCGACGCATCTATGGCATAGCGCCGATCCTTATCAACATCTTCAATTACTTTCTTTTTCTCGTCCACAGGAGGGAGTGGAATCTGGTGATTGGAAGATTGCAATCATTTCACTGCATAGAAATTGAAAGCTAAGGAAGGAAAAATGTCAGGCAACAATAGATACCTTGATCCTCCTCATTTTGTCGGTGAATTTCGCATTAAATTCAAAGTGATCAGTCGATAATATTGTCTTTGTATTTGGCTCTTTATTGAGGATTTTGTACTTGGCACATGACAAAGAGTGCAGAAGTCTAACAATGTCATCGTCGCTCAGATTTAACTGGTTCATGATCTCCGAATAACTCAATCTCTCCGAGGTGTTGAAAAGCAGCAAAGCAGATGCCTATCCATAAAAAAGAATAAGGATTAACCCCATTTGCGTGTGTCACCTTGTGGTATGTAACCTTTTCTATCTATCCTGGTGACTTTGGAGGGGGGAACAAAAGGAAAAGACAAGGGCCGAAAAGAGGTGAACAATTCCATTCAAGAAACCTGATAAGTTGTGACAATCAGCTCCATGGTTTTTGGTTCAAATTTTCCGATGATGTTACAAGTACCCAAGGAGTATATCCACGTTAGTTTTCTGTGCTTCGTTTTCGTCTGATAGAATTCCTTGAAAACTTCAACGCACCTTACCTACAATAACACAAAAACAAAAAAGTGACATCAGCAACTCCTGCAACAAGCAATTTTTTGTATGTAAGGCAACAAATGGGGAAGGGGCTACTCATAAATAGACTTATACGGGCACCGTACAGAATTATTTCCCGAAGAAACAGAAAAATATAAAAAGGCTGACACCGCGCATACCATCTCTGCTGGAAGGTTCAGATCAAAAGATTTGTAGCTTGGCCAGAAGCCAGTTGTCAGAACAGTAACCGTCAAGTCAATCCCAGGATTTGCATTAGGATTGTTGCTGAGATACTCTTCAAAACTGGTTTGGTTTTCCCTTGCCAATGTCAAATCTGTCACCTGAAAGAAGAGTAAATCAGCAAATTGTGGAAAATAGTCGGCCTAGCATCAAATGTAGAGGAAGTCAGTCATTCAGTGGGGACAACTAGGGCAACCAACCATTCCCTCCATCTTTGAGGTGAATTGACCACCACATTGTTGCTTTAGCTTGGTCAAAATACTTCTCTCATGATCATCGTTAGCACTCTTATCAAAAAGAAGCCGCCTCGCAAGCTTTTTCCTGCCAGAGTTCACAAAAAATTGATTCTGTCAATATGGTTTGCCCACAGAGAACTTCTGATTGCAGGCAAGTAATAGTGAGAGATGGATAAAGTTTCACCTATAGAACTCAGCAAATAGATCTTTATCACTGATATAGGCAAGCAGCTTCACCACCTGTTCAATGACCAAAGAAAAAGCAATTAGGAGCAGAAGAATGTCATGTGATTAGCTCATTGGGGGTCTAAGTGCCGAATGAAACCTTCTCAAGTGTTTCCTCAATAGCTTCATCACTCAACTTCTCACTGCCACCTTTCTTTAGTATGTTGTCACAAAAAGTGGCCAACAGTTCTGCACTTGAGCTTCCACCGACTCCCTTATTGCAGAAGACCTCGAAAGCCTCCTTTAGAGCCTACAGAAGAGCAGAGAACTTGACATTAACCATAAACACGGGATGCCCAGAGGCAGAACCAGCAGCAGCAGCATACCTTATGAAAAAGAGTGTGGTTCTGGAAACAATCGTTGACATATGCTAGGTACTTATCATGTAATTCAATCACTTTCCTCACAAAAACCTGCAAAACGTGCACCTATATAAGCTTCCTGTCAATATTTAGACTCCTTTATCCAAAGTAAGATATGAAAAAACCAGATAAAATTACTTGTTCTTGCGGACCAACCACATCCTTCTTCTCAGCCTGCAAATAAACCAACAGTCATCAGATCACCACTTCAAAGAAACAACTGTTCAACAGGATCTTGAAGTGAATTGCATCAGAACAACGGAACTATGCAGTGTGTACATCTAACAGTTTTCGGTAATCTCCACGCTTAGCAGCACCAGTCTCTATTCTACTTTTTATAGGCCAGAGAGAGAAATTCAGGACACTGGAGTTTCCAAGCTACTAATAAGCAATGGTGCAACAGAATGCTTTGACTGCTAGTTTCAGTGGTCTTAGTTCAAGTCTCACACTCCAACTTCAGAGGTTCAGATTTAGCAATTATTTGCATGCATGCCCCTTTTAATCCTTCAGTCCCTCGAAACTCACATCACCAATTGATGAAAAAATAAAAGCAAATGGTGCATTGCATGCACCAGTTAAACATGCCTGCTTATTTAAGAAGTATCGAAACATCAATAGCAAAAATCCTATAGGATGTGCCAAATTTACTACAGAAGTTCGAATAGGAGCATGCATCAGTTGACCTCTAATGACCTCTTAAACTTGCTTTCTCACGACTAATTTAAGACGGTAATTTAAATTGTTCATCATGAAGTGTATTCTGTTTTTCCAAACCAGAGGTCTATCAACACACATACAAATGCATATATGCATTTGTGATGTGTGTTCCACAAAATATTTACAATTCTGTCACTTCATTTGTTGACTTGTACACTTCTTATGATTTTACTAAAGATGAAGTGTCTTCTCAGACACTAGAGTCCAAAATCTACAAGTAAAATTCCTTTAAGATAAATGAAACGAGATATCCTTCAAAGGAGACACTTTTTGAAGAATTACTAAGATTCTAAACATTATGAAGCCCTATAAAAGCATGTACTTTAGCAGCTTGAAAAGCTAAATGAGTACAAGAATCAAAATAAATGTGCATACTTTCTTGTTGCTTGCTGCATCTTCGGCTTGTTTGACCAAGGATGTACCTTCAGCAGTAACATGCTGTGCAATACGACAAACATAAGTTTGAGAAAACGTAAAAAAATCTACTTCCTTAGAGAAAGCATGAGTCTACAGTTAATTACCTGTTTAAATATATTTGCAACAGGATCCAAGCCCCTAGGTATTTTAGAAAACAGCCTAAACATTCTAGACAAGTCCTCCACCTGAAAAACAAACATTCAAGTCAGTAATAAAGCATCTCCCTCTAAACAAATTAGAAGTTCCAAATGGAAAATTATTAAGCAAAGCAAAGCAACCACCTTATCATCTCTAAGCAACGCATGACATCCGGAGTGCTCTTTCTCAAGTAGTTGGTTTGCATAGACAGACAGTAATTCATGTTGAACTTTCTGCAGAAAACAGGAAGTAAAAGTTGCAAACTGAGTTGACAGACTGCAAAAAAAAAAAAAAAATGATACACCGCAACTCCATCCAGATTTGACATTCCAAAAGTAACACCAATTACCAACCTCAAGTAACTTCGGCTCACTACTTGAATGCAGGTAATGAGAAACCCTGTCTCTTTCACGTTTTAGACACTCTTCGGCCTGTGATCACCAATAACATGGATTAATAATGGTAGAAACTATCCACCGCAACATCTCAGGCTAATGGTATAGAGTGTAAGCATTGCCTTCAGCATGTAATCTGGACAAGAGTCTTCTAGTATCCAACTTGAAGCTTTCCTAGAATAATAAGCAGCAGTATCTTCAAGCAGTGATGCTTCAAAGTCACTTTCATAACGATCCATTAGCCCCATCCCAATTTCAACAAATATATCCAAAACATTCTTCAGTAAAGCTCGGTCAATTTGCTCTCCCTCACGTTCTTGATCAATCTAATCAAAATTCAAGCTGGTATAAGAACTAACGAGATTTCTTGAATTAAGAAACCTGTCAAGAATAAGAGGGTTTGGAGTACAATCATACCAGAGAGATAACAGCATCCCTCACTTTTGCATATAACTCCTTATATACCTGAAAACATCATCAATGAAGTGCACTGAGATAATTGTCGATAACATACGAAAATAGTCGACATCGTGAAACTGCAGTCAGCATGATTCTGGCACATTTCAACCACGAAATTTTCTGCGGATGATCAACAGAAAGATGACATCACACACGAGAGGTCACTGAAGACGTACCAGATCACGAAAGCAAGTCAGGCCAACTTCATTAAGGGGCGGCAATGATCTTCCGAGCAATGAAGTACCGATCCAGATAATAGAAGAAACGAGATAACCACCTAACCATCACCTTATGGTTTGCCCACCTTTGAACAAGTTCTCTCAGCATAAACTCATCATGCTTCTCCCTCAATGAAGGCAATACCTAAATCGAAGGCAGGCCTCGAAATTAATGGAGATAGAATAATCAAGATCCCAAAGGCTATGTCGTCCACAGTGCAAAGTAGGTATTCCAACATGGAAAGGTTAATTATGAAATTTCTAAGCCTTATATCATCAGGGAAGGATGTCCATGTCATGAATACTACCATCTCACTTTCAACCATCAGCGTGATTAAGTACCAACAAAACAGTTTCTACCTGAAGATGCAATGATTAAGAGAAAGGGGAGAATGTTTCATATAGCATTTCAAAAGGTCAACAAGGACTTCATAAGTACACTGATTCATTTCTTATCTTCCATCAGAAGAATCAATGAATTAATCGCAGTAACTACATCAGATTTACACCAAAGAACTAATTGGTGTAATAGAAAACACTTCTTGGTAAGCCATAGTTATTTCCCAGGCCACATGAGGAGACAGCATTCAAATTTGATCTCTGCACTTTATAGCTCAAAGCTTCTTGATAACTCTTCCATATAACTCGAAACTTGTTGTTTATTAGTGTAGTACTTTTCTCAGATCATTTCGAACTGATGATCTTATCTTGGCATAATTTTCCTACTTCAACTACAAAAACGAGATCCAGTTTCTTCACTCGAAAAAGGAGTTGCCATTATATCTATGAATCTGACGCCGTTTTGCTATGAAAATTTTTTTGGTCAAAAACTTCTTATCGATCATTCACTATCCCCAAACCTCAATCATTCGAAACAATGCCCACTGGCACCTCAAAACTAGCATTAATTTTGAGGAACATCACCCGGAAAAGAGAGCAGTTATTAACTATCACTGTATCTTGCATATTTCTCATATGCCCATCATGGGAAAAGAGAACACAACACGATTTCTAATTCCTCACCATTGATGTGATGTACTCTTCAAAGGATTCTTTGTACTTGTCGTACAGTTGCTGGGAGTAGTCATGAGGAGGCTTTTGAGTACACATATTGTAAATCGTTCTGCAAATAAAATCAGCAGAGTCAAACAACTGTCGACAAAATGCCACGATCGTGCAGCTCAGCGAGCAGGCATGCACGGGGAAAACAGCAGAGAAACAGAGGCTTAAAATACGTGTAGAGCATGATGTAGTCCTCGGAGATGAATTGGGTCTCGGGAAGCCCCTCGAGGAGGTTCTTCAGCTTTGTGATACCCTTCTGCATGAACTCCCATCCTTGGTCCAGGTCAATCGTCCTCCTGTCGTTCATCCCGCTAGGACCCCACACCACCTTCGCTCCCAATTCCTCTGCGGGAAGGACAAATTCACAGCTAAGAATCCCGCCAATGCGCGCGCACCCCCAAAAAACACTTCAAAACCCCAGCAAGGCCCGACAACTAAGAAGCCCCAGCACAACGTGGGCAACAAGCTCCTACTTTCACCGACGATACCCGCAAGCCCTAAGAGGCAACGCGGCTACGTTTCTCCTTGCCCCCCCTCCCTCTTCGGGACCAAAAGAACCCCACACGCGCTCAAGCCCTAAATAGCATCAGGACATCCATCAATGCCCCACACACACACCCCCCCAAACCGAAACAATCGCCCCGCCCAGACAGATCACGGCGGCGACGCGACCGAAAATCCCGGCGGCGGACGAGAACCGGGGACAGCCTCGCGCGACCGGAAACCTAAGGAACCGGAGGACAAAGAACGCACACGCGAAGAAGAGAATCGACAGACGGACGCCAGGCGTGGACGGGAGGAGAGAGCGACCTGATTCGCCGAGCAGCGACGGGAGGAGGAGGAGGAGGAGGAGGACCGATCGAGGTCGGAGAAGAATCCACAGCTGCTGCCGCTGCTGATAACGAAGGCGAAGGAGGAGGAGGAGGAGGAGGAGGAGCTCGCAATCGCAGCGGAATCAGCCCGAAGGAGAGAGGGAGAGGGAGAGGAGAGGAGAGGAGAGGAGAGAAGGGGACGACGATGGACATAGGAAAACTTTTCGGGGGGTCGATATTGATGTCGGTATTTGTTTTACATACATGTGTGTGTGTGTCATTCCCACTCGCTATTCTCCCTTGATTCTTTTTATATCGATAAAGAAAGCCGAAAATAAGGAATAAATTGTGGGGTGCAGTTTTTTGAGTCCTTCGAGTTTTGCTCTTTCTTTTGCCTATACATGTATATATGTGTGTATGAAGAAGAGGCTCCTTTCTTTTAATTTGCGCGCAACTCTTCCAAAGTTTGATGAAGTGGTGTTCGATAATTCGATTTCAGATCCACTTTAGCTTCGGTTCGGATTTTACTTAGAAAACTTATTTATTCTTGAATTTACATGAAATTAAGTTCACTCGTCAATTGATTCTCTACATTGCGTTAGCCGATCAACGATCAATCGAAACTCTTTTTGACATGGTTACGATGAATTTTGTAAGGGGTTTGAAATTTTTCGCTGCTAAGAGTTAAGAGACGTCTGAACAATTTCAAAAGATATATTTGCCACTCTAATGGCATATCTGATGATGAGATGTATATCTATTTGCCGAAAATGATGCGAAAAAAAAAAGTATTTAGGGGAAAATATAATCTTCGAATATTTCAATCACTTTAAAACAAAAAGTTACATAAGTCAATTATGAGAGAAATTTGCAATTTTACTTTAAAATGCATGAACGAATTTTGGGAGATTGCCTTGCACTTATCTTGACTATTTTAAATTTACAATGTTTGTGCATTATAGATTAGCATCCCAACATTTTGCACATTTGTTAAAACAATTTTTTGTTTTTCTGCTAATAATTCTTTAAAAAAAATCCGAAGAATATAAATATTTATGTAATTATTATTCCATCTCTCTCATTCCTTTTAATTTTGTAGCTTTTGGATGATTTATTTATGATTTCAGCAACAAAATCGTTATATAATAATAAATTAAAAATAAGACGTCAGAAAGTGGATTTTAGTTAAGTTTTTTCTGGCTTACGAAAAACAAATAGGAACAATGCATCTAGGCAATATGAAAATCTCAAGGCTCAAGTAAGGGATGCACCGAGTTTAGAGGTTTCTTTCAATCTTGATATGCTAAAAGTAATGTCAAAACTGCTTTAAATAAGAATAGTGTAATTGAAATATACATACATGTGCATATACCCGTCTAACAAAAAGATATATAACTAGCATCTAAGTATCATTTTAGTGCTAGTGGTTGCCTTTCATAAAATAGACCATAATATATTATTTTCTTTAATAATCAAGAATTCTACTTACTAGGATTACTAGTAAATTTGGACAATTTACGCACAACAAAGGTTGTATCTGGTCTCCTACAATGCAGAGCGCACATCAAACTTCCAACTGCATTAGCATATTCTAATTGTGCTAAATGTTGCCTAGTATTTTCTATCAATTATTTTTTTGGTCAAACCATCAATTTAATTGATACATCAAATGATACATGTAACTTTTTAATTCCCAAATGCTGATTTTTTTTCAATGATTTTCTCCACATGGTGGCCTTTACTTAAAGTATAATCCCATTATGTTTGACCACTTTGATACCTACAATTATATCTAGTTTTCCCAAATCTTTTATTTTATACCGAGAGGATAAATACTTTTTAGTTTCATCAACGCCATGCATATTTGTACCAACAATCAGCATATTATCTACATATAAGCATATTATAACTCTATGCTCTTTGGTAAACTTTGAATAATGCACTAATCAGCATTGTTATGCTTAACTCCATATGGTAATAACACCAAATCAAGTTTTTCATGCTTTCTTTGTCTTTGCTCATGTTGCCATTCCTAGCAGAATCCACCTTATTTACAACTTCTTTCACATAATTATAAATCACGATTATGAGAACCTTCCTCAATTCCAATGTGTTTTATCAAATTATCCACAATCAGGTTCTCAATCATGGCAAATTCAAGATATTTCAAAGTAGTAAATCTGTATGTACCTTGTTTATCAATATTATATTTGGTCTCCAAATAATTCCAAATGTCTTTGGAATTTGTGTGAGATCGAAAAAATTTCATATAGACAATATGATAGAGCATTGAGAAATCTTCCTCCGCACCTACTTTCATCATCATTTTCTTATCAAGATCATCACATGATATCATACCACTTTTATCATAAATTTTAAAGTGCTATAGCAACATAAGATAATCTATTATGTCACAAGGAAGATGACTCATCAAGCATATAAATAGAAATACAGTTTCACAAACACTTATCTATCAATATTGCAAGCACTTGATGCAATCATTATCTCCGTTTTCATGAAAATAATACCTAAAGATTGTTGGGGAAATTTGATTGCTAATGAAGATAGAGTTGTAGTCATAGATGTTTGATATTTTGATTCGTGATGATGATCATTTTGCCCTTGAAATATTGTTTGCCTCCTTTGTTGTGGCTGTCGGGTTTAGAACAATTATACTTTTAAGATATACACCAAAGCTGAGAAACGACTTTAGCAATTGCTCAATTTCTCTCTTGGAATTTCACCTTAAACGTGTCATCAAAGTTGTGTGTATAAAAGAGAAGAAGTGAGTGTTACCAAGAAAAAGTTGTTGGTTTAAATAGTTGTGATTGTTATGAACAATGTGTGATTTGATACTATTTATAGACAACCATTCAACATATCTTTTGGGAATAGGTATTTTATCCCAATTATCACCACTTTTTTTTTTGTTTTGGTGTAAAATGTAAGTAGTATATAACAGATGATGTACAGCAGCTTAGAGGCATTCCCGGCATTACAACTAGTACTAATAATTCGAGAATATGGAGGTAGGAAGTCTCCATAAAGTAGCTAAAACAACGTTAGCTTGTGAAGGTTTGATTTTTGGTATAGCGAAGCTCTATCTCTTATATTTTTTGTACCTTCGCCAAAATAATCTGAATGTTAGTTGGATTGTTTTGAAACCGCTTTTATAGTTAAGGTTCCATTCAAGTGCAATATACACTCGCTAGAAAAGATCACACTTTTTATGGTGAACACATTTTCATGATGAACCATCACACTTTTTATATCAGCGATAACTTTTTTTTCATAACGAAGAGTCGATCTTTTCATGATCAATAGTTACGTCTTTTTATGATAACAAACCATTCGACAGTTTCTTAGATTGACTTAGTAGGATATTTCATGATAGTGGAACTTATGAATTTAAGGTGAGCTTTATTGGATCTTTTGGAGCAATAACATGGTGTTCGTGCCGGTGGCAGATTTACATTGATACACTTCGGAAAAAAAAAACTAAACAATCGACACATATTGCCAAGTCTGTTCTTCATTTTCGCCCGACTATCATTTATGAGATTCACAGGAAATTACTTCCTTGTAACATGAACTGAAAGGCCATGTCGAGTAGGAATTGAACTTGTGATATTAAACGACTTGAAGCCAACAGTTTAAATCATTTTATCACTCGATGAACCGAATCAACTACTCCTTGGGATGTAGGTAGGATTATTAACTAACGTAATTTCATTGAATTATCTACCTCTCTACTGGCTCCCAATTTCGATTTTTCCAGTTATGCATTTTTAGCTCTTCTTTTGTGGCAGTGCTCTCTCCCTGTTTCTCTACACCTACCATGCCTCCACCACATCATAAATTTGAACGGACTCCGCGGATTCAATCCAAAGAAACCACTCGTCTAAGCTTGCCCGACTGCAGGGCTTAACATTTCCAGCGGTCCGCCTAGCCATTGTCAAAGTCTGCTCTATGTTAATAGCAATAATGGTAATCAAATAGAATGGTTTTGAAAACATTTTCTTAAAATATAATCGATTGTATCAATTGAAATAATTAGTCAATAAAAAAAATATTTTTATTATCGACAGCGATTTTTATGTCTAAACATTTCGCATGCGATGAAAATGTTTTTTCTTTTATTCATTTTTGTAAACAATGTAAGCAATCCTTTTTAGGAAAATAATTTGCAAATCACTTATTTTCCGCGAGGCTCTATTAGTTTCTTGAAAAATTTTATGTTCAAAAATATTTTCCATTTTTTTATGGCGTTTGGATCACTTAGGAAAATGAGTCAACAGAAATTTTAAACTAAAATTCAAGAAAATAATTTTCTTCTCTAAAAATCATTTTCATAATCATTTTCTTTAATATCACTAGATATATAGCAATGCTTAGACTGGAGATCTCGGTGCTTGAGCATTAGAAACCCTACGCCAGTGCCCGGGTCCTCGGCGGCAGGGACTGGGTAAACATCGGCCATGCCCAGGACCCCGGTGCCTCGACACTTGTGCTCAAGTTCTCAGTGGCTAGGCTCGGGAAATCCCTGTTCCTGCAACGGGACCCCGGTGGATGAGTATCCCTTTTATCACATGAATAGTGCATGTCACTTTAGGAAAACAAAATCAAGTTTTAGTTTCTAAATGAAGGAAAATAATTTTCTGTTCATATTCAGGATTCAATCAAACACAAACAAATATTGCCCTTTTGGAAAATGACTTGTTGAAAAGCATTTTCTAGAAATGTCAAATTTTTAAGATAGGACAAAATATTGATTTGCAAAATTGACGCGTACAGTTATATTAAAGCTGTATTTCAGACGAAGAAAAGTTCTTAATTTGCCTCACAAGAGAAAATCTAGTAATAAAGTCCTCTCCTTGCTCGAAAATGGAGTAAAGTGACTGATCTCGGTGATTAATGTATGTCTTATTTTGTCCTTTCTAAAATTAAAATCTCAAAAAAAAAAAGACACGCACTCATACGCGACATCAATGGATTAATGACCATTAAGTATGGTATCTTTTGCTTTCATAGACAGATATGATATTTTCTTTTTTAAAAAATAAGTCTTTTGTTTTTTTTGGGGAAGAAAAAAAAGAGTTTAGTTTATTATTTTTTTCTCTCATATTCTAACTTTCAACTCACTCTCACACTTTTACCGTACCTTTTTGCGGAGTGCAAGAGTTGAAACCCATATTCGAAATTAAATATTCCCACCCCTAACCCTCTTGAGAAGATGGGGAATTGAATTCCTGACCTCCCTCTATTCAAGTAGGAAGGGTGACTACTGAAAACGAAGAGATTAGTTGGAAAACTTTCTTAATCTTAATGGTCATTAATCCATTGATGTCTTTTTTGAGTTATCGATGTGGGAAAGGACTAAATAAGAGCAAGGAGATGACTTTATCACTAAATTTTCTATTCTAAGGTAAATTAAGAACTTTCTTTATGACGCCATGAATTGTAAGTAAAACGCTTCAATGAGAAATTGTTTTCGTCCGACTATCATGGCATCATAAAGATTGGTTGGAAAACTTTCTCCAATTAGGAATAGAAGAACACAGACACTCTGTCGAAGCATCTCACACACCGATGCCTTTTTCCAAAACTCGAAAAGACACCCTATTACAAAAACAAAAAAGATTCGGGCGTTTTCACGAGATAGATCATCAATTTATTAAAAATTAAATGGTTTTTTTTATCGAAACTCAAAAGGGGGTGTATCTGTTAAACAGGTCTACACGTTTTCGCAAGAGATTTCTATGGAAACTAATTGATACCTCTCCTTCTTGGTTATTTCCTATTGGCGAGAACCATAAACGCGGACGAAACGCGTACCCTTCTCACTCATCATGTTGATTCACTTTTGATCAGTATCTCCTAATTCGTGTACATCCACCCGTCATTCTCTCTTCAAAATCCTGCATTCCATTTGGGGCATACCAGGCCGAAAGGTTCTCGAGCTTGCCCTCTTTTAGGCGTGCCAGTACATTCTCTTCTTCCTTTTCTGGATTTCGTGTGACACGATGTATTATAAATTCAATGCCATTAAAGTTTGGTTTTGTACCATCGTTCAGATTCCTTGGTACATCTATTTCTTTTCTTTCCCTTAGTGATGCGTGACTGCGTGTTTCCCCTTTGAAGCAGGGGCTCACGTAATTGTTCCCTTTCACCCATCTTCATCTCTCCCTCTGATTCTTCAATGGAGCGCGATGGTATAGCAGAAGGAGGGAGGCTGAAGACTGTCGAAGTTGACTCAACTGACAGACACGACGATGGTCGCGCAGAGATGAACGAGGGATTGAGGAAAATCAAAAAATTGGATTCGTTTGATATAGAGACTGCCCGGCTCAAGTCAGACCAAGGCCATTCATCGAACCAGGTCGGTTTTTATCCTTTTTCCTTTAGAAAGGCAAAAAGAAACAGAAAAGGGTTTTCCTTTCAATAAAAATACTCCGGTTGAAAAGAAATTATTTGCAAATTACCATTCGGGCAACTGTTCCCAAATTTGTTGTTTTTTTTTTGCATGGACGTGTACGTAACAAAATTTTTAAAACTCTATAGAGAATCTATTCTCGGAGAAATATATAAATTGAAATGATCTTTTCATTTTCCTTCGATTATGGGAGTCGTAGCACACTCTAATTGTATGAATGCGTGCAAATATTAAAGAATTTTTTTTTAATGTATAGGGTTCCGGAAAACTCTCTAACGATTTCCATAGTTTAAGGATAGAGATTTGAAATGATTATTATCCGATGAAAGGGATTTAACAAATTGACAATATGCCAAGAGATTCATGGATTCTACAAGCACTTCAACCGCAAGAAAAGAGGGACAAAAGCAAGAAAAGATTTATTGGTTCCCCGCAAATTGCTTGCCTTTGATTAAAGATACTTTGATTTAAATTTTAAAGGGGTATGTCGTTTACAATTTTTGAAATTGCATCATCACTCGAATTAGCTAGACGTAAAAACGCATAGGGAAGAAGATGGTTAAAAGTAGTGCGGTTTGCTACGTCTTTGATACATATACCTAGTAAAATATAAAACAGGAGAAATAGAGATTCTCTAGAATTGATAGTTTACACCTTTTGTTTCCTCTGTTTGTTTTTGGGCTGTGTATATGTAATCAATCGAAAGTTCTAACAAAATCGCAGCAAGAGTGAATCTTGGAAATGCTTTCATGATCATGATTTGGTTACGGTCTTTCCAAATGCAGAATCTGCCATGGGGGATGGTAACGAAGCTTGCAATTCAAAGCATCGGGGTGGTGTACGGCGATATAGGCACATCCCCTCTTTATGTTGTGGCAGGAATTTTTCCAAAAGGGATAAAACATGAAGAAGATCTCCTCGGAGCACTATCTCTGATCTTATATTCGATCATCGTCATTTACTTGATCAAGTATGTCTTCATCGTTCTATCGGCAAATGACAATGGCGATGGTAAGCGATTTCTCTGTAGCCATATCACCACAGCATTCATTTGATTCATAGCAGGTTCTTTATTCTCTCTCTATGCCAAATCTTGTGCTAATGTGGATAGGGTTTCGGCTATGACAATATAGGAGGGACGTTTGCTTTATACTCTCTAATATGCCGCTATGCCAAGGCGAGCTTGATCCCCAACCAACAAGCCGAGGACAAGGAAGTCTCGAACTATCGCCTTGAGGCGCCAAGCCACCGCCTCAGGAGGGCCTCTGCCGTGAAGTCCTTGCTTGAGAATACAAAAAATGGCCAAATACTTGCTCTTGTTTGTAACTATGTTGGGCACCGCCATGGTCATTGGAGACGGGATCCTCACACCATGCATATCCGGTAGTAATTCTATCATCGAGAAATTCTTTATAAGAAAAGGATGATGCACAAATAGGTTTTTTTTTTTTTTGGTAATACACAAATAGGTTTTTAATTTTTCCCTTAATCTATTTTGAACATATATCTATATCCTAATGATTTTTTATGGTACATTAATCGCAGGTAATATTACAATATAAAACGACACGCTACATTTAATGTCTCGGCTCATCTATAGATCTAATTAGTCCTCTCTTGGTTGAATTTCGATAGATGGTTCTGATTCTTTTCTCCTTTTGTGGGGTAGTATTGTCGGCTGTTGGGGGCATAAGAGAAGCTGCAAGTTCACTTGGAGATGATCAAATCATGTGGATCTCTGTGGTGATCTTGATCCTTCTGTTTCAAGTCCAAAGGTTCGGGACTCACAAAGTCGGATACAGCTTTGCCCCGATTCTCTCTTTATGGTTCCTCAGTATCGCATTGATCGGCATCTACAATTTTGCGAAACATGACCCGGGAGTGATCAGTGCGGTCAATCCGCTCTACATTGTCCAATACTTCAAGAGGAACAAAAAGGAAGCATGGATTTCTCTTGGAGGGATCTTTCTCTGCCTAACTGGTAATCCAAACATTTAGTCTTTCCGTTAACTAATTATTCATAACTGATAACATATAGCTCAACATCATTCAAATGATTCATCTATTAGTCAATTCTTTTTTCATTTTAACCAAGATATGTAACTTTTTTTCATGAATTGACTCTGGTTTTACGCTCTGAGCCTTTTGATTATAGGTTCTGAAGCATTGTTTGCTGATCTGGGGCACTTTAATATTCTCTCCATTCAATTGAGTTCTTGCGTAGTTGTCTTTCCTTCAATCATCCTCGCCTACTTTGGTCAAGCGGCATATCTCCGAAAGCACACTGAAGATGTTGCTAGCACTTTCTATAGTTCGATACCAAGTAAGCTTCCTACTGCTGCTTCATCTGATGCATCATTTATTCTGTTGGGTCATCCAATGAATCTTTCTAATGTTTTGATGCAGAACCGGTGTATTGGCCAATGTTTGTGGTAGCGGTGTTGGCGGCGATAATAGCAAGTCAAGCCATGATATCGGCCACATACGCCATAGTGAAGCAGTCGGTCGCGCTCGGGTGCTTCCCACGCGTGAAGGTCGTGCACACTTCGCAAAAACACGAGGGTCAGATCTACATACCTGAGGTCAACACCCTCCTCATGTTGGCCTGTGTTGGTGTCACCCTTGGCTTCAAGACCACATTACAATTGGGCAATGCTTACGGTAAGCAAAAAGGACCAATCTACATACACACACATTTAGTGTCCTTATGCAGATTCCCTAATTCATTGAGCTACCAAGCTGGGGTTATTGAAAGAAACATTTACATTTATTTGTAAATCTCTATCACAGGAATTGCGGTAGCATTCGTCTTCACTATTACGTCCACATTCCTCGTTATTGTGATGGTCATGATTTGGAAGACCAACATACTCCTCGTAATCCTCTATGTCCTTACCATCGGGCTCGCAGAGTACGTGTTTCTAAGCTCGGTCCTCTACAAATTCATGGATGGGGGTTATGTCCCACTCGTCTTTGCTGCCTTGATGGTCACCATCATGTTCGTATGGAATTATGGATACCGAAAGAAGTACGAGTATGAGTTTGAGAACAAGGTCTCGAGAGAAGCCCTCGTCACGATCATGTCTAACACAAACATCCCCCGGGTCCCTGCGGTCGCCCTATTCTACACCGAGCTCGTCCATGGCATTTCCCCAATATTCACCCAATACGTCGCCAATGTACCTGCATTGCACTCAGTTCTTGTCTTTGTCTCAATCAAGTCGCTTGCCATAAGCAAGGTGCCCCTCGAGGAGCGGTTCATCTTTCGACAGGTGGAGCTTGAGGAGTCAGGTATCTATCGGTGCGTTGTGAGATACGGATATCGGGATGCGAAGATGGAGCAGCAATTCTTCGAAAAGGTCTTGATCGACCGATTAAAGGATTTCATTCGGAACGATGAGCGAGGTGAGGCTAGTGACCATGGAGTCGCAATGGTCAATGAGGAGAGAGTGCGGAGAGAGATTGGATTGGTGGATGAAACAATCAAGAATGGAGGGATCATGTATCTAATGGGACAGAGTGAGGTGATAGCTTCGGGTAGTTCAGGCTTTGCAAAAAGGTTTGTGATCAATTGCTTGTACAGCTGGTTGAAGAGGTGCGTGAGGCAGCAAGAGGAAGTGTTCAACATTCCCCACAAGAGGCTGCTCAAAGTGGGGATCACTTATGATATCTAGTGGATAATGTCCCCCTAGAGATACAGTAGAAATTGAAAATCTATATTTGGTTGTTTGCTTTGTCCCCCTAGAGACTATCCGAGTAAAGTTCGTGAATTACTTCGGTTGTCTCCTTTGCCCTTTCAGAGACTATTGAAGCATAGTTTGTGTTACTTTATGAAACTTCCTCACCGTATTCAAAATATAGCTAGAGTGTTTGATTTCATATTTTGTGAAATTGTTCTCCATAACACATTAGTTTTATACAGTCGGTATTGATTGCAACTTACATTTATTTGATGAAAATTAGGTAACATATACATGCTGAATGTAAGTAGCTTTTGAGAAGGGCTTGACAAAAATCGGATATAGAAGACCATTGCTACATCACCAAGCCTCCATTAACTGCTTGAGTTGGAGCTCAATATAAATTTCTCATTACATGAACGTAATAGTTTTTGCCCAGTTCCTCTCTAATTAGTGAACCGTAAGGTCAAGTAGCGCGCCAATACGTTGATGTCATTTCAATCTTATGAAAAATTTATGACAAATATATTAACTCATATTAAAATAATATATATACTAATATATAATGTAGGGGTGTTTTACAAAGTATTTGTCGCTAATGCTGATAATTGAGGTATATATGCTACAAGACTTTATCAATGGCCGAAGGTGTTGTAAGATATGCTACAGGGGTGTCAATGGGTCGGGTCAGGTCGGGTCGGGCTTTCATGATACCCGATCCGACCCGAAATATACAGGATCACGCTCGACCCGACCCAACCCAAGACCCTATTTAGCATATACTCCAAGAATAGGATCGGGTCGGGTTGGTCCGGGTTGGGTTTAGGGTCCCAAAACCCCAAGCCTTGTGTAGTTGCCACATGCCTTGATTCTTCTCTAGAGCGAAGCCGATGGAGTCCGGGACGAATTGGGGGTCGACGAAGAGGCGGCTCGAGCGCCGGAACATGGTGAAGCATTACGCCTACAATGCGTCCTCGCCGTTGCACTCGCCCAACGACTGCTCGTCCTCTGCCTCGGCCTTGCTCCACACACGGTTGCTGGACTTGTTCGAGCAGACCAAATTCTGGGTCAAGGGGGGTGAGGGTGAGATCGATCGGATATGCTGGAACCTCGGGTTGTCCGGGATCGACGACTTCGCTATCCTGATAGCGGCGCGGGAGGTGAGGAAGATTAGGTTGTCCTTCGATCTCCTGCTGCGGTCGAGGCTGAATTGGATGGAAAGTTCAAGGAAGGAGGCAAAGAGAAGAAGGCTACGGCACCGGGGCCTCAACTTGGGCTGTCACGGCGAGTGCCATGAGGGCGAGGATGAAGGCCACCACGGTCATGTTCGCAAACTTCACGGCCGCCATTGCCACGAACTCGAACTCGAGGGTGAGGAGGAGCAGAGAGAGCAAAAGGGGGGAGAGAGAAGTTCACGGTCGCCAGAGAGAGAAGAAGCAAAGGGGAGAGAGAGAGGGGGGGGGGGAAGGATTATATTTGGTACCAAGTCAAAAAAGCCCAGCTCGGCCTGGCCTGGTCCGATCCTAATAAATACCCACATCTAAAATCCATACTTAGAGAAAATAAGACTTGACCCCAAAATACCCTAAAATTTCGGGTCGGGCCGGGCCGGGTCAGGTTAGGCCGGGCCGGCTCGGGTTTTTTTTTACACCCCTACTACAATAGAGTTCTTTCAATTTTTACTCTTTTTTAAAAGAGTTATCTCATTGATACACCTCATTAATTAGAGGAATCAATCTATTGATATACAAATAGGATTTTGTTAAAAAGTACACATATATATTCTATTAAGCAACCGACTAATAAAAGTTACAATTGAGAGTGCACTAACTTTTTATTGTGAGACGTGTAATCGCCATTTAGCAATCCAACATCGCCTTATAAACATATATATATGAGTCAATTCTATTCTATTTTAACGAAAACCAAAGACTAGGATAAATAATTTTCCACATTCTTGTGCGTAATAATGGTCCCGTTTGATGTCCTTTTGGTTAGATATCGACAACAAAGTTACTATTTAAGGTCCATTTATTTTGGTAAAAATTTACCATTGGAAATATTTTACTCATTTGCACCATTAGGATTGCTTTGAAAATGTGTCAATGAAAAATCTTTTCATTGTTACAAAAAAAAAATTCTGCTTAAATATAGGCAATAGACTTCCTCTTTAAAAAAATCGGAAACCATTTTTCAAAATACAACAAAACCTTGGCACTTGAAGTCATGACATTGCTCGAGCCCAATCCCCTAAGGTTGAGCCTAAGTTCCTTGAGGGTTGGGCTCGAGATTGTGGTGATAGTGCCCAGGTCCCCGGTGCCCATGCCTAGAACCCCAGTGAACGGGCTCTAGATGTTGATGTTCGCGCTGGGTCACCAGACTTGTGCTTAAGACCTTGGTGCCTAAGCCAAGGACCACGGAAGCTGAGCCTCGGTCTCCTGAGGCAATCCCAGTGCCCGAAGTTGGGATCTAGGATTGTATTGGAGACTTTTTCTCAAATGTGTGTTTCATTTTTTCTGTATTACACCAGAAAATAATAGACAAAAATAGAGCCAAACATAGGAAAATGAATCATGTTCCTTCAAAATAAGTTCCTTTTAGAGAACTTTTGAACAAAAGCATCTATATCTATATACTCTACATACAAAGGGAAAATTGTCTAATTGGTCCCAAACCCATATTATGAATGCTAATTCAGACCTTTACTTTCCAATGTTATCAATTTAGTCTTAAACTTTTATGCGAAATTTCATTATAGTTCTTCCGATCAATTTTCATTGGAAATGCTGATACGGCAATGCCACAAAGGACAACCATCAATGATTGGACCGTTAGGTCAGCGAAACCGACGAATGTTGACCGAAAGGACTACATCAGAAATTTGCTCAAAGGTTTATGATTAAATTGGCGAAATTAGAAAGTTTATAACTGAATTGACATTCCTATAATAAGTTTAGGACCGATTTGGTAATATTTATTATGTCTTTTTTGGTTTGTCATACTCTAATTCTTATATCACTCTCAGACTTTTGCTCTGTCTCTTTACAGAGCATGGGAGTCAAATCCCACACCCGAATCTAAACGTCTCCAATCCTAGCTCCCCTGAAAAGATGAGGAATCGAACTCCCCACTTCCCCCTTTCCAAATGGAAATGGTGGCCACTGGGGAAGTTTTCCTATGTACAAAGCAATCTTCAAAGCAGATTTCTATCTCAAACTTTTGCATAAAAAAAAACAATTATAATGGGAAATTGGAAATCTAGAAAAGTTGAGATAATTATAACTCAAAATAGTCTTAGCATATGCTTATCTTATTTCCACGTAAAACTTGTTTGCTACAATACCATTTTTTCGAATATTTTCTCTTTATTTGCAAATTTCACGCGTCTCTTTATCCATTAATTATTTATATTCTTTAGTGTTATCTTCTAAAATGATTTATGTCTTTAAACATGATCAGTTGTGTGTGTGTTAATCTGTGTTTGAATTTTTTTTCGCAAGTATGTATTGTTGAGATCCACTCTCATATGGTGAACAAGGCGTCCGCTAGGACGATGGCTTGCCATGTGAGGGTAATCGGATTCCTATATGCACAACTCGACTTGGGTTCTCCAAACCCTACTAATTTACGACACATGATTGACTCGATTTATTATGATTAACATGTTCTTTCATTTTTGGGAGTCGCCACTAATTTATTCTAGGCCAATGAAGTCAAGTGAAATGTGGGAATGCCCCTCTTTGAAGAAGAGCTCGCAAATATTTCATTCAAAGAAAAAATGATATCTAAATTCTGAACATGTGAATGCAATGTCATGAAAATGCATCTTTTTGTCGTGGACATGAATATCAATGAGCCCATACCCATTTTCTAATGCAATGAAATGTGGTGAAAATAGAGATGTTAATGCAAAGATAGAGTACTATCCATTGTTACTTACCTGGGGATCCGGGAAGCACACTTAGACATAAAATAGGGTTAATACCACGAAAAATCCCAAACTGGTACATTTGTGACAAATTTACCTAAAATTAATTTTTTTACTACTAAAAATCCTAAATTGGTACACCTGTAACACATTTACCCTTCGTTAGTTTCTGTTAAATTTTATTGTCAAATTGTTTTGTTAAATGATACGTGGTAATTGACGGATGTACCGGCTTTGGATTTTACCCTCCGTTTATCATAGGTGTACCTGTTTATGATTTTTACAGCATTAATCCAATTTAACGGAAATTAGAGGGTAAATTTTTCACAAATGTACAAGTTTGAAATTTTTTATGGTCAAACAATTAGTTTGGGATAAATTTGTTATATATGTACTTGTTTGGGGCTTTTCGTTGTATTAACCCTATAAAATAATCTCTTGCAAATCCTTGGATACCTGAGAAGGTCTCTCACCTTCAAAGAAATAAAAAATTAGAAAATTTGGAATATCCAAAAAGTACCTTGGATATTCGGGAAGATCTCTCACCTCCTAATAAAAATAAACATCTGAAACTTAATCTGGAATTTTAGAAATTGGTGAATATGAAGGACATACCTTGAATATTCGGGAAGATCTCTCACCCTCTTGGTAGAAATAAACATCTAGAACCTATTCCAAAAGTTTAGAAATTGGTGAACATCAAGGATGTACTTAGAATATTCAGGAATGTCTCTCACCTCATAGGAAAAAGAAATTTGAAAATATCTAGGACATACCTTAGACATTCATGACGGTCTCTCACCTTTTGCTAGAAAGAAATTGTGGAATATCTAAGACGTACCTTAGACATTTGAGAAGGTCTCTTACCTCCTGGTAAAACAAAAATTTCGGAAAATCTAGTATGTATCTTAGACATTCGGGAATGTCTCTCACCTCTTGGTAAAAAGAAATTTGGAAATATCTAGGATGTACTTTAGATATCAAGGAAGACACCTGGAACTCATCTTAAGAGTTTAAATTCGCCTGGAGGGTCCTCGTCTCTAGGCCTTTAATAGATTCGAATAACAAGTAAATGCACATGGGGTTCCTCACATGAGGATTTGATAGGCTGCCTGATGGTCCTTGCCAACGGGGCTTGAAAAGACTCAAATAATGAGCACCTGGGGATTCTTACTCGTGGATTTGATAGGTTGCTTGGTGAATCCTTGCCAACAAGGCTCACAAAGATTCAGATATCCAACATTTGGGGTCCTCGCCTGAGGATTTGATATATTATTTGGTTGATCCTCGACAGCAAGGCTTGAAAAAAGAACTCAAATAATGAGCATTTAGGGGCCCTCGTCTGAGAATTTAATAGGTTGCTTGATGGGTTCTCACCAGTAGGGTTTTAAAATACTTAAATCATGAGCACTCGGGGGTCCTCACTTGAGGATTTGATATGTTGCCTAGAGGGTCCTTGCTTATAGGCATTTTGAAAATTCAAGAATGTTTGAATTAATCATGAGACTTCATAGAGCAACTTGAACGTCAAGAACTCTTTGGCTTTCGAGGAAACATTATTTGTTAGACACAATTAGAGTAAATATACATATGCATTTGTTAAAGAGATAGACAGCGTAGCTATTCTAGAATGCGTATTTCAAGATTCATTGAGGGGGGTTTTTTTTTCAATGAATTTAATTGAGGTTTGTGCATAATGGTTTTATCATGTTTGCATCACCAGATTTTCAGCAAGGAGAATTATCATCAAGATGATTTTCACTCATAACATGTATTTCTTGAAAATGCTAAATTAAAGACTTTTAGTATAAAAGGGGCTTTTCGCTCACTCTTATTTAGATGACTATTTTGTCCTGACCATTGATGCGAGAAAAGAGAGAAATACTCAATCTTACCATTATTATCATGTTAACAAGGGTCCGAGTTTTCTTGCAAGTGGTACGATCTTACCAATCTAAGAGGTTTTTATCAAGGCCGTAATGTAGACTTGGTCAACGGCTTATTAAAGGGATAATCGTTGAGACCTAAATTGTGGTGATCCATTTAAGAATTTTTCATATAAAAAATTAGGGATCGACTAAGGCCCCTCAATGAAAATATTGGTTGAATTGCATATAGATATTATGAGTATTTTCATAAGTAGTTAATTTAGCACATAAAATTGCATTCAAATTGGACCTGCGGTGGATGGATTTAAATAAAGGTTATGAGCTTAATTTAATCATATGGACCGAGCTTATGAGGAAAGCCAAATTTGGCCAAGCCCACGGAAATACACATTGGCCAAAAATCGCATGGCAAAAGGGGGGGTTTTGGACTTAATAAACTGGGTTTGGCTCACAAGAGCTAAAATTTATAAAAGGTTTTGAGCTTAAGGTTATTGGAGCCCATTATTTCTTAATATGGCTTGAAAGTAAGCCTGAATAATAGAATTAAATCTAGTTTCCACTATATAAGTACTTTTAGGGCTTGTTTGATAAAGTGTCTGTTTCTCTATTTTTCTATTCTTTTGTTCATCAGAATAGAAAAAGAGCATAAATCCATTTGATAATTTGTTGGGATTGTTTGTGTTGAAAAAACTTCCCAATAGATTTGATGATAGCAAAACTATTTATGAGTAAAGTTTGACATATGCTTTTGAAGTGTTCTAAGTCCAGGCAATTACATTATAGAAGTCCAGACTTTAAGAAGAAATCCAAGTTTTACACCGCAAAAGACAGAGTATAGACTTCATACAAAGAAGTTGAAATACTTCAGTTTATATATTGGAATCAATATATTCAGAATCTATCGAACAAACTACTTGTCACGCCCCGAACCCTATGAGCGCGTGATCATCTCTTTGTGGTCGTAATGTATGCGATATCTCAGGACTTGTCGCCGACCCAATCGAAACACTAACGAGTAACGCGTGCGGAAGCAACCTTGAACTCTCCATACAACATATAAACAACGGGATAGTAGAGAGACAAATAATATACATCAACAAGACACTTTTATAAACATAACATTGACTACAACACATACATTTACAAGCCTTCTACGAGGCCACTATCTACGAACCATGCACAACAACAAGGATCGGGTGGTTGGTAAGCTTAACTCTTCTACAAAAAGTGGCACTCAAAAAATGGGGTAACTCGACCTATCCTCAATCCCGTAGTATTCTGGCAGCGTCTCCGAATCAATCATGGTCGCGGGCCTGAAATGATTTGGTTATACAACCATGAGAACACTTCTCAATAAGCAACTACCTAAGCCTCGCTTAGGCCAAAGCATACCTCCGAACAATTCTGAGCATGCAATACCGAAATCCAACATGTTATAACAATCACAGGCGCCCTTACCTCACCTCGACACATACGTGAGCCCTATATGTTAGAATATCGCCATAATATGGAAATTCACTCCTCAAGCACATAATACAACCACATGACGTAAACATGCATAAAACGGTTACTAATCCAGACATGCTCAACAGCAACACAAGCACATTGCATTCCCCAATGCATAACACACAATTATAAATGTCCATATTATTAACGGCCCCTCGGGCCACTGAACCCCCGTTGATTTTCTGGCGCAACTAGGCATCGTCCCGCTACTTCGGTGACGGCAATGTCCGGAACCCCTGCCTAGACGGCATTCCACAAAGGAGCATTGATCCGACTTCCATAGCGATCGGCAACGTCTAGAACCCCCCGCCTAGACGGCATCCGAACCCTCCTCGGGCATTGTCTAGAACCCTCACCTAGATGGAATGTGTCGTGAACATGCAAATACCTCAGCAATTATTATCAATTCTTATCTTTGTAAATTAGCCCAATGTCAACTAAATCCGTCAAAATGCCACAATAACACCGAATAATTCTCGAAAGAGAGAGAAAAATAGAGAATATACAAAATCGGGTTCAAACTGGGCAGTTGCGCAGTGACGAAAATCCATTTGAAATAAATAGTAAACCAATTCCAAAAATTACGAAATTTGGATATTTTGTATAAAACATCTTGATGAACATTTTTCATGAAGAACACAAAATCTATTTCTGCCTAGAACACCTCTTTTTGTTATCCAAAGTTGGACATAAAATATTTCATTCGGATTGGCCATTCGGCTTTCAAAATGCATTTCGAACAGTAATCAAATCTCCTTAGAAAACTTTGAAATTTTTACATGTTATAGCCACAAATATCCCCAACAAGTTTTGTGAAGGAAGTATTTTGAAAATAGTTCTGAAAAAATTTATAAAAATTCTAACAAACCTGAAGGTCGAAGGAACAGTGTTTCCAATAGACTTATTTCGGTCCAAAGATAAACTTCTAAATGGCCTCAAATGACTTTCAAAAATTTCCAAATTAAATTATGTTATACTTCAAGATGTGTTGAACAAATTTCATGAAGAACACTTCCTCAAATTCAACCCACACAAGTCACAGAAAAAATAGCGAAATCCAGCGATGCAGTAGCAACCTTACCGGAAATCAACCAACAAGCACCATCAAGCAAACCAAGCACAACCAGCCACTAAACCAACTATCCACAGCCCTTAAATCATCCCTAAGATGTCCATTAGTTACTCTTTAGCCTAGTCAAGAGTTAGAAAGCCACTTACTAGGAATCCTAAGCAAGCAAATCAAGAAGAGAGGCAGCAGCAACTCTGGCGATGAGCTAAGCTCACAACGACTGGACGGTGGTTGTGGGAGGCGGGTGAAGCGGCTGGCCGCTGGAATGGAGAGCAAGAAGCAACATAACAAAGAAGAAGCAAAAGCATAAGCAGAACCAGAGGCAGTGAAGCAGCAAGCAGCAGAAAATGAAGGAGCAAAAGCGAAAAATAAGAGGGAAAGGGAGAAGTCAGCACGTGGGGGAGTCAGCTCAAGCATGAAGGAGTGATGATGGCTAGTGGAGTTGGTGGAAGAAGTAAGCAGCAGTAGCAAAGGCAGAAGCAGAAATAGAAATCACGTGAGGGCAGTGATCAATAAAACAGCAGTCAGCATGGGGGGAAAGCAGCAGTGTGAAGCAGAAGCACCAGCAAAGCAAAGGCAGAATCAACGTGGGGGAGGGTAGCGCGGAAAGAGGAGGAAGTCAGCGGCGTGGGGCAGTGGCGACGTGGGGGAGGAGAGAGAGAAGAGAAGAGAGGAGAGGGGGTTCAAACATTATCTCCACAAAAATAATTTGTCCACAAAATGTTTTACCCAATTTTCCTTTTTCCGCATTTCCGATCAACCCGACAATTAGCCACGTTTAATGAGACGACGTCCGACAAATTAGTCATGGAAATCTTGAAACTTCGACGCCCAATTCGGATTCTAATTAATGGCCAAATTCAATCGAATACGACTTTAGCATATCTCGAACTAACATGCGGCTTTTATGAATTTACACGTATCGACTCGTGGCCCGATTCGATATCGAGCCACATCTAAGTTTACTCGAGTCATGGCGACCTCGGTTGTCATATAATTGTGAGGGTCAATCAATAGTTCCAAATGACGCGATCGTTCAGATTAGATTAAGGATCGTTCGAAATTCATACAATGAGCAAGCGGAATCACCCGCGACCTAATTGCACGACATTTGCGAATCGTTCCATAACCATCCTTGGATCGGCCTTTAACAGCCCAAAATATTCCCTCGCCAATCCTTATGGTCGAAGTGTCAATCCATGGCCAAGTTCTTAGGTCCACGTACTTGATTCCTAGCTAGCCATTCCCTAATGGTTAGTATGCTCGAGAATGATCAATTCCAAGCGAGATTTCACTGAAAGCGCATTGAAGAAATATTCATTTCATAAATTTCGAAAATGGGTCGAAATTCAGAATATTACACCACCTTGACATCAAGTTCTGAGCACAAGGACTTCATCCGGACTTTATTGCTTACTCATAATCTAAACAATGGCTAGTGATTTGGTTTAGATTTCCCAAATAGAAAGAAGTGATTGATTTGATCTTAAAAGTCTATTTTGCAAGGAATATTTACATAGCAAGATATTCCACGACAAGATTATTTCTAAAATGGAGAAGCTCTACTTACGGAAATCAAATCTCTGGTTGTATGGGCGATCGGATTTAGCGGGATTCTAATTTTATCACTCGTCAACTACTCAATCTTTTGTATATTAATCTGTCCAAGATGAAGATTAGAAGATGGTCGTCTAAAGACTATCCAACGGCTAGTTTGGAAGTCGAAGAGTATAAAAGGAGACAAATCATCGAAGAATAGTAACAGAGAGACGAAATCCAGAATTATCAATTCCAAAGTCTGAGCAAACTCCGACAAGTTTTTACTTGTCTTTATTGAGCCTAAATTTGTGATCATGAGAGATTTGTTGTAAGAAAGATAAAGTGATCCTTTTGAACATCACTCAAAACTTGTAATCTCTTGATCAATTATCTAGTGGAATCTAGTTAGTAGGTTATTAGCGTGGGAGAGTGAACGTAGGCTTTTTATAAGCCGAATTACTATACATCTGTGTGCATATTCTCTATTCCCTAAATCTCTTTATTGCACATTTGTTTGTTTATTATTCAAAGTCTGACTAAAATTTGAACGTTGTTCAGACTTTGCTTAAAATCAATTACTTTTGCATTAGAATTGATCAATTTGCATTCAAATCACCTATCCACCCCCTCTAGGTGATATTTGCTAGTCTCATCAGTTTGTAAATTTGAAACCCTAGCGTCGATTTGCTTTGCTTCTAGTTGTTGTGCATATCTTATATAAGTAAATTAATCGATGTAAAAATGTGAGAGTCGTTATTGGTCCTTCCACTTGATTTGGACGAAAGGAAGCATTGAGCACGTGCTAGATTTCAGTTGGTGAACTTGGGAGGGATGTTGATGATGCTGCACAACTTGCTTCATTGTGATGGAAATGCAAGACCTTGTGCCATGGTTCGGTAGACAGATTAGGTAAACAAGCTTGACAAACTTAGTGCAAAGAAGTGTTGATTCTTAGTTAATAATATAGCTTGAGCTCTTCATGGACAAAACAAATATTTGCTGAGATGTTTAGTAGCCTGCTTTCCAGATTGATTCTTTTACATATGTTTGAAGGATTCGGATAGTAAAGAATCTGTTTTAATCTATAACTTTTGGCCATGAGGCCTTCTACAACTTCGTTAACTTGAACTACCCACTGCACATTAGACCCTTCTAAAATCCACTTGTGCTCTCGACCTGTTCATCATGACCAAGGGAACTTGTGTAAAAACAAATCATATATATTTTTAGGTCTTCTCTTTTTGGTTGGTTTTCACTTACTTTGCATTGTACATATTCATTCCTTGGCTGTAGCTGAGCTCACACGCACTCCCACGACACATACAGATGTGCTGCTGATTGTTTCTCTATCCATGCAATGTATTCATGAATATGTCTGTATTTGGTGTGACACTTTTGAACATCTTTACTTAAAAAACAAGAGAGAAAGTTATTTTCCTTCTATATGATTATCATGAACTCATATGATGCTCAACTTGTGAAGGTTAAGGGCGCTTTTGGTAACGTTTCTATTTATTTGTTTTTCTGTTATGTTGTGCCCTGGAATAAAAAAAGAACATAAATCCGTTTGTGTACGTCAGTTAATTTTTCTATTCCCCCTCCCTCCCAAAAAGTGGTCAGGGAATAGATTTGAAACAAAAAGAAGAAGTAAAAAAACAAAAACTTTTCTGTTCCCATAAATAAAAAGAGAAATAATGTTATTTTAGAGAAACAATTTCATAAACCATTAAATCCCAAAAACCTCAAACCCTAAAACCCAAAACTTTAAACCCCAAACCCAAAACTCAAAACCCCAACCCCTAAACCCCAAAACCGAAACCCTAAACCCTAAACTCAAAACTCAGAACCCTAAATCCTAAAACTCTAAACACAAAGACCCCAAACCCTAAAACCTGTAATTTTAAAACCCTAAACTCGAAACCCTAAAATTGTAAACCCTAAAACATAATACTTGAAACCCCAAAATCCAAACCCTAAAACCCAAAACCCAAACCCCAATCCCAACCCCAAAATCCAAACCCAAATCTAAAACCTCAAAACCCTAAACCCTAAATCCCAAAACCCAAACCCCAAAACCCCAAAACCCCAAAACCCTACCCCAAAACCAAAAATTGAAACCATAAATCCTAAAACTCTAAACCCTAAGACCCCAAACACTAAAATCCAAATCCTAAAACCTTAAACTAGAAACCTAAAACCCAAAACCTAATACACGAAACCCCAAAATCCAAACCCTAAAACCCAAAACCCAAACCCCGAACCCCAAAACCTAAAACCCAAATCCCAAACCCAAAACCTCAAAAACCTAAACCCTAAATCTTAAACCAAACACAAACCCCAAAACCTTAAACCCCAAAACCTCAAAACCCCAAACCCTAAAACTTAAAATACTAAACACAAAACCCTAAAAACGTAAACCATAAATGCTAAATCCCAAACCCCAATTTCCTCGACCACCACCCGGTATTTACTTTGTCTATTAGGAGTAATTTTCTTTATGATTGTATTAAAGTCATCCAATTCTATATTATAATATATTTTGATTATATTTCTAGTCTAGTTTTATCCAAACATGAATTGTTAAGTCTTCACTAACATTTTTTTATTAAATAAAACAAATTGGGAATAGAAATTTTTAGGATTGTACCATACGTATTTCTAATATTTTTTATTTCAGAAATAGAAATTTTTATATAGTTACCAAACACATTATTCTACTCAGAAACTTGTCTAGGGAATAGAAATAGAAAAAAACTATTTTTAAATAGAAATTATTTTTGGGAACAGAAATGTTACTATACGCACCCTCAATGGCATCTTAGGAAAAGGCATTCATTGTAAAGTGGATTGAGTGTTTAACCAACTTGTATGTTGGTTTGTTGGTAGAAGAGGTCAAAAAGGGCAAAAGGACATTATAAGTGCCATAAGTTGTGTATGGAGATCATTTTGATGCCATAACTTTTTTTTGGATAATTTTGGTGCTAAGTCGGAGGAAAAGAGATCACTTTAGTGACTCCCGCCAAAATTCGGAAAAAAAGAGCCATGTTAGATTTTCGACGAGCCACGTCGATTTCCGGTGAACCATGTCAGCATCAAAAATTAATAAAAAAAGAGCCACGTAATATTTCTGGCGCACTATGTCAGCATTGACACTAAAGTGATTTTTTCAAAAAGTTGACACCAAAGTAATTAAAAAAAGTTATGGCACCAAAGTGATCTTCAGACACAACTTGTGGCACTTATAGTGTCCTTTTGCCAGTCAAAAAAGGAAAAACAGATGGACAACATTACATTCATGAGGAAGCAAGATGGACAAAATTACATTTGTGAGGAACCAGGATGCACAAGAACTTTTCCCTATTTGGAGACCTAGAGTACCCGTTTGGACCTACACAAGCAGAGGTTGCAAATGATACATCACCTAACGAGGCAGCTGAGATGAACATGATTGGGGAAAATATTGCAAATAAAATGGTAAGGGATCACAATATGCATGAGATCCCATGACTTGTATTTCCGACTTGTGTAAAGTGTTTGTAAACTATTATGAATACATTTCTATTGATCGTATTAAGGTCATCCATGGCTTTTTGTAATGAGTCTGTAAACTATTATGAATATATTTCTATTAATCAAATTAGGCCATCCAATTCTACATCATATATGTTATGATTTTATTTATTAGGCCATGCCACTCTCATATTGACCCCATAAAGGTATTTGTTTTAAACTTAAAAATCACGAATTTAGGAATGTTGAAGTAATTAAAAATACCAAAGAAGTTGTCTTCTTCAAAAACTTTCAGCAGATAATCATGTAAAAAAATTGGGAATAGAAAATTTTATATTCCAAGAATAAAAATTTTGTGTAATAATTAAACGATTTACGTTCTTTTTCTATTCTAGGAATAGAAATTTTGTACAGTTGTCAAACATGCTTTTTGCTTAGAAACTGTTCTAGAGAATAAAAATAGAAAAAGCTATTTCTGATCAGAAATTGTTTTTGGGAACAAAAATGTTACCAAATAGACCTTAGTCCTCACAAGTAAAGAGTTCAAAAGCATCATGGTTGGAAAACATAAAGATCATACGAGTAAAATACAAGAAAAGGGAGAGGGAGTTTACAGTCAAACAACACACAACCGAATCCCTTCCGCGGCAGTGACTTCCATCACCGCCATTTAGCCAGCCGCGCTCTACACAGTAGTCACTCCTTCCCTCGGCCGAGCTCCTGCTCCTCTGAGGATCTTCTGCTGCTTCCTGAGTCATTACCGCAACGACACTACGCCAGCCGTGAGTGCCGGCCATCGTGACAACACCAGCAACGCGTCCTGACCGCCACCACCGCATCCTACTCGTCATCGGTGTGCCCATCAACAACAACCAACATACAATGACGACCTACTACTAATTCCTTGCTCCACCGCAAGACCATAGACCAGCCGTGACCAACCTCAGCCTTGCTGTGAACCTTTCGACGACGATGTTGCTGCCCTGATCTACTCCACCGTGACAACCAACATCCTTGCCCACCTAAAGCGGAGAAGCCGAGTCTAAAAGTTAGGACAAAATATTGATTCACAAAATCGATTCGTACAGTGATATGAAAACTGCATTTGGTCGATTATGTCTCATTCTAATTGAAGCGTTTTACTTACGATTCATGGCGTCATAAATAAAGTTCTTAATTTACCTTAGAAGAAAAAATTTAGTGATAAAGTCCTCTCCTTGCTCTCAAATAGAGTAAGATGATGGATTACGGTTATTTACAATTCATGGCGTCATAAAGAAAGTACGTCAAGAAGATAGATCACAGTTACCAATGTACGTCTTATTTAGTCCTATCACACATCGATAACTCAAAAAAAGACATCAATGGATTTATGACCATTAAACATGGTATCTTTTGCTTGTGGAGATAGATATGACCGTTTTTTTTTTTTTTTTAAAATAAGTCTTGTTTTTTTAGGCAAGAATAAAGTGAGTCTGGTTAACATGTGGGAATTGGTTCATCTAATCATATAATTTGCCATGTAAAATATCATGAGACTAACTAAGTACTTTATGGTCCACAGCATTTTTCGACTTACCTATTCTAGTATACACATTACAAACATAATGAAGTGCTATAATGGCTATATGTAGGAGGGCGGAGGAGATTTCCTCTGATCATACTTCAGATCGATGCGTTACCAATATATGTCGGAATCAATCACAAATTAACTCAAAATAAAAAGGGGATGATGTCTATAACTTAAAACCTACAAATTAGAAAAGATTGGTTGGCAAAACTTTCTCTGATTAGGAACAGAAGAACACAGAGACTCTCTCATAGCATCTCACACGCTGATGCCCTTTTCTAAAACTTGAAAAGAGACCATATTACAAAAAATAAGAAAGATTCGTGCGTTATCACGAGAGAGATCATCAATGTATTAAATTAAATAAAAAAATTTCGAAATTTGAAAGGGAATATATCTATTAAACAGGGTTACAGGTTTTCGCGAGAGATTTCTATGGAAAAATAGGCCGATTTGTATGCGCAAACTAATCGATACCTCTCCTTCTTGGTTATTTCCTATTGGCAAGAACCATAAACACGTAAGAAACGCGTACCCTTCTCACTCATCATGTTGACTCTATTTTGATTTAATTCGTGTACGTCCACCCGTCGTTCTCTCTTCAAAGTTCCATTTGGGCCATGCCCGGCCGAAAGGTTCTGGCACCTCCTTCTTTTAGACATGCAAGTACATTCAGTTCCTCCTTTTCTGGAGTTCGCAAAACGTATTATAAATTCAATGCCATCAAAGTTTGGTTTTGTCCCATCGTTCAGATTCCTTAGTACATCCATTTATTTTTCTTTCTCTTAGGGATGCGTGACTGTGTGCTTCTCCTTTGAAGCAGGTGGTCACGTAATCCTTCCCTTTCACCCATCTTCATCTCTCTCTCTCTCTCTCTCTCTCTCTCTCTCTCTCTCTCTGATTCTTCAATGGAGATCGATGGTATAGCAGGAGGAGGGCGGCCGAAGATTGTTGAAGTAGACTCGATTGATGGACACCACGATGGTCGCGTAGAGGGAAACAAGGGACTGAGGAAAATCAAGAAATTGGATTCGTTTGATATAGAGACTACCCGGCTCAAGTCAGACCAAGGCCATTCATCGAACCAGGTTGGTGTTTATCCAGTTTCCTTAGAAAGGCAAAAACAAAGAGAAAAGGCTTTTCCTTTCAATAAAAATACTCCGGTTGAAAAAAAAATTATTTGCAAATTACCATCAGGGCAACTGTTCCCAATTTTTTTTTTATTTTTGTTTTTGCATGAACGTGTACGTAATAAAATTTTTAAAACTCTATAGAGAATTTATTCTTGGAGAAATAGATTAATTGAAATGATTTTTTTCATTTTCTTTCGATTATGGGAGTTGTAGCGCCTTCTAATTGAATTAATGTGTGCAATTATCAAAGAATTTTTTTTTTAATGTGTAGGGATCAGGAAAAATCTCTAACGATTTCCATAGTTTAGGGATTGAGATTTGAAATGATTATTATCCGATGAAAGGGATTTAATAAATTGAAAATATGCCAAGAGATTTATGGATTCAACAAACACTTCAATCGCAAGAAAAGAGGGACACAAGCATCTTTTCCCCGCTAATTGCTTGCGACTGATTGAAGATACTTTGATTTTAATTTTAAAGGATTATGTCGTTTACAATTTTTGAAAATGGCATCATCACTGAATTAGCTAGACGTAAAAACTCAAAGGGAAGAAGATGGTTAAGGGTCGTGCGGTTTGCTATGTCTTTGATACATATACCTAGTAAAATATAAAAAGGAGAAATAGATGTTCTCTCGAATTGATAGTTAACATCTTTTGTTTCCCATGTTTGTTTCTGGGCTGTGTATATGTAATCGATCGAAAGTTCTAACACAATCGTAGCAAGAGTGAAGGTAGGAAATGCTTTCATGATCATGATTTGGTTACGGTTTTTCCAAATGCAGAATCTGCCATGGGGGATAATAATGAAGCTTGCGATTCAAAGCATTGGGGTGGTGTACGGCGATATAGGCACATCCCCTCTCTATGTCATGGCAGGAATTTTTCCAAATGGGATAAAACACGAAGAAGATCTCCTCGGAGCACTATCTCTGATCTTTTATTCGATCATCGTCATTTACTTGATCAAGTATGTCTTCATCGTTCTATCAGCAAATGACAATGGCGATGGTAAGCGATCTCTCTCTAGCCGTATCACAACAGAATTCATTTGCTACATAGCAGGTTCTTTATTCTCTCTCTATGCCAAATCATGTGCTAATGTAGTTAGGGTTTTGGCTATGACAATATAGGAGGAACGTTTGCTTTGTACTCTCTAATATGTCGCTATGCCAAGGCGAGCTTGACCCCTAACCAACAAGCCGAGGACAAGGAAATCTCGAACTACCGCCTTGAGGTGCCGAGCCACCGCCTCCGGTGGGCCTCCGCAGTGAAGTCCTTGCTCGAGAATAGGAAAACGGCCAAGTACTTGCTCTTGTTTGTGACTATGTTGGCCACCGCCATGGTCATCGGAGACGGGATTCTCACACCATGCATATCCGGTAGTAATTCTATCATCGAGATTTTCTTTAAGAGAAAAGAATGATGCACCAATAGGTTTTAATTTTTCAAGTAATCTATTTTGAATATATATATCTATTTCCTAATGATTTTTTACAGTAAATTCAATCACAGGTAATACTACAATATAAAACGACACACTATATTTAATGTCTCGGCTTATCTATAGATCTAATTAGTTCTCTTGGGTGAATTTCAATAGATGGTTCTGATTCTTTTCTCCTTTTATGAGGAAGTATTGTCGGCTGTTGGGGGCGTAAGAGAAGCTGCAAGTTCACTTGGAGATGATCAAATCATGTGGATCTCCGTGGTGATCTTGATCCTTCTGTTTCAAGTCCAGAGGTTCGGGACTCACAAAGTCGGATACAGCTTTGCACCGATTCTCTCTTTATGGTTCCTCAGTATCGCAATGATCGGCATCTACAATTTCGCGAAACATGACCCGGGAGTGATCAGAGCCGTCAATCCGCTCTACATTGTCCAATACTTCAGGAGGAACAAAAAAGAAGCATGGATTTCTCTTGGAGGGATCTTTCTCTGCCTAACTGGTAATCCAAACATTTAGTCTTTCCATTAATTAGTTATTCATAACTGATGACATATAGCTAAACATCATTCAAATGATTCATCTATTGGTCAATTATTTTTCTCATTTTAACCTAGATATGTAACTTTTTTTTCATGAATTGACTCTGGTTTTACGCTCTGAGCCTTTGATTATAGGTTCTGAAGCATTGTTTGCTGATCTGGGGCACTTTAATATTCTCTCCATTCAATTGAGTTCTTGCGTAGTTGTCTTTCCTTCAATCATCCTCGCCTACTTTGGTCAAGCGGCATATCTCCGAAAGCACACTGAAGATGTTGCTAGCACTTTCTATAGTTCGATACCAAGTAAGCTTCCTACTGCTGCTTCATCTGATGCATCATTTATCCTGTTGGGTCATCCAATGAATCTTTCTAATGTTTTGATGCAGAACCGGTGTATTGGCCAATGTTTGTGGTAGCGGTGTTGGCAGCGATAATAGCAAGTCAAGCCATGATATCGGCCACGCACGCCATAGTGAAGCAGTCGGTCGCTCGGGTGCTTCCCACGCGTGAAGGTCGTGCACACTTCGCAAAACCACGAGGGTCAGATCTACATACCTGAGGTCAACACCCTCCTCATGTTGGCCTGTGTTGGTGTCACCCTTGGCTTCAAGACCACATTACAATTGGGCAATGCTTACGGTAAGCAAAAAGGATCGCACTATATACGCACACAGTTAGTGTCCTTATGCCGATTCCCTAATTCATTAAGTTACCAAACTGGGTTTATTGAAAGAAAAATTCGCATTTATTCGTAAATCTCTATTACAGGAATTGCGGTAGCTTTCGTCTTCACTATCACGTCCACATTCCTCATTATTGTGATGGTCATGATTTGGAAGACCAACATATTGCTCATAATTCTCTATGTCCTCACCATCGGGCTCGCGGAGTACGTGTTTCTAAGCTCGGTCCTCTACAAATTCGTGGATGGGGTTATGTCCCACTCGTCTTCGCTGCCGTGATGGTCACCATCATGTTCATATGGAATTATGGATACCGAAAGAAGTACGAGTATGAGTTTGAGAACAAGGTCTCGAGAGAAGCCCTCATCACGATCATGTCGAACGCAAACATCCACCGGGTCCCTGCGGTCGCCCTATTCTACACCGAGCTCGTCCATGGCATTTCCCCAATATTCACCCAATACGTTGACAATGTACCGGCTCTGCACTCGGTCCTTGTCTTCGTCTCGATCAAGTCATTGCCCATAAGCAAGGTGCCCCTCGAGGAGCGGTTCGTCTTTCGACAGGTGGAGCCTGAGGAGTCGGGCATCTATCGGTGCGTTGTGAGATACGGATATCGAGATGCAAAGATGGAGCGGCAATTCTTTGAACAGGTCATGATCGACCGATTGAAGGATTTCATTCGGAAGGATGCACCACACGCCGCGGACGAGCGAGGCGAGGCTAGTGACCATGGAGTCGCAATGGTCAATGAAGAGAGAGTGAGTAGAGAGATTGGATTGGTGGATGAAGCAATTAAGATCGGAGGGATCATGTACCTGATGGGTCAGAGTGAGGTGATAGTTTCGAGGAGTTCAGGCTTGGCAAAAAGGTTTGTGATCAATTGCTTGTACAACTGGTTGAAGAGGAATGTGAGGCAACAAGAGGAAGTGTTCAACATTCCTCACAATAGGCTGCTCAAAGTTGGGATCACTTATGAGATCTAATGGATAATGTCCCCGTAGAGATACAGTTGAGATCTAAAATTTCTATTTGGTTGTTTGCTTCGTCCCCCTAGTGACTATTCAAGGAAAGTTCGTGAAGTACTTCGGTTGTCTCCTTTGTCCTTTCACGGACTATATTAGCAAAGTTTGTGTTACTTTTTATGAAACTTCCTCACGGTATTCAAAATATAGCGGGAGTGTTTAATTTCATATTTTGTGAAATTGTTCTCCATAACAGATTTGTTTTAAACATACTGTCGGTATTAATTGGAACTTACATTTATTTGATGAAATTTGGTAAATAGCTTTTGAGAAGGGCTTGACAGAAATGGGATGTAGTAGGCCATGGCTACATCACCAAGCTTCCATTGGCTGCTTGAGTTGGAGCGTAACATAGATTTCTCATTTAAATACATTACAGCTTTTCCGAGCTTTGCAAAAACCCCTATAATTTTGCTTAGTTCTTCTCTAATTGTTGAACAGTATGGTCAAGTAGCGCTCCAATACGTTGATGTCATTTCAATCTTATGTAAAATTTATGACAAATATATTAACGCATGATAAAATAGTATATTCACTGATATCTAATGTAAGGATATTTCACAAATTACTTATCTCTAATGCTGATAATGAAGGTATACATACAACGAGGGCTTCATCAATGAACACGTGAATATTTGCCAATAGGCATGCGGTCCTTAAAACAAGAAAAGTAGGCACGATGAACGTGCTAACATTTAAAACAAATAAGTAAATTTATAATTTTTATTTCCTAAAACATTGGCTATAAAATCTCCTTGCAATCTGGAAACAACTTTGACCGAAAAAAAATCTGGGAAACCACGTGCTTGACCATAGATTTCCAATTTTTTAGTACTAAGCTCGAATACTTGAGCTCATTGTCGCGACCGAACTCCCGAGCCTTCTTTTTGGACAACATGCAAAAGGAGGGGGCTCGCTTTGGTATGTGCTAAGTCTAGGTTCGGGACTTAACTCGGGTTCTCCCAAGCCCATACCATATCGCGACTTAGGGTTTAAATATTTAGTATGTAAATGGTTTATACTAAGGAGTTGCCACTAATCGATTTGAGGTGAGTCGATTAGAAACCCAAATAAGGTGATGGGAGAATCACTTTATTCACGTGGAACCAGAGATTAACTGAATTCGGGGACTTGGTTACACTAATTGGATAACTAGTGCCCTTTCGGTACCATTTTACCCTATTTATTTTTGAAAACATTTATCGACAGTTTGGATTGATTTTAGGACCTTTCTCCTAACATGTGAGGTGATTAAGCGAGTGCATAATCAGAAACGATTAGCAGTCAAGAACACAACAATTCATGTAGCCTAAGGTTCTAACCTTAATTATGTCAGATGACATTCAGAAACACAACAGTTCGTGCAATTGTATTAAAAACATGCATACTAATAACACAACGGTAATAGTAAAACATGCAACATACTATTGCGCGATTTCAGGCTTGTCTAATTTAAACATGGTAAATTATATAATTATAACAACATGCACAATTATAAAGGATTAAAACACTCAGATAAGTCGCAAAAAAAAAAAATTTGAATTTTTTTTTTTGGAAAAAAAAAATAAATAAAAATTTTTTTTTTTTTGAAATTTTTTTTCAAACAAGAAGAAAGAGAAAAAAAGAAAAATACTTCCTTTTTTAAAATTTTTTTTATAATTTTTTAATTGATTTTTAAAAAAAATTTAAAAAGGGAAAAGAAAAAGGAAAAGGAAAACCCTTTTTTAAAATTTTTTATTTTTAAAAATAATAATAATAATAAAAATAAAACCGGTCGGGTCGGGTTGGATCCGGATCGATCGGAACCGACCCGGTCAATAGACCCGACCCATCGCGATGACCCGGTCGGTTCGGATCGACCCGGGTCAAAGGGTCAACCTAGTCATTGACTGGTTTTGGACCGGATCGGGCTCGGTTGGGGGGCCCGGTCCGGAAAAGACAAAAATAAGGCCGGTTCGACCGGTCGAATCGCTCTATTCGGCTTTTGCGACCGGTCTGGCACACCGTCCGAACCGATTCCGCGGGCTTGAGGCCGCGAGACCGTCGGCCGGCGAGATCCGCGTCTCGCGGTCGACCCTAGATCGAATCCGCCCGGCTTTCCCTTAAGGGTTGCCAACAAGCCTTGCCACCGCTTGGGGTCACGACGCTCGGCGCGGCTGTAGCCAGCGACCAAAATCAAACCTGTTTCACATCAGCCTTCGTCGAAATATTCGCGCACTGCTTGAAAAGAGAGTTTTTTACCCGCTCCGGCGATTCGGTCGGTTCGATGCAGACTACGGCTCACTGATGGAAAGTAGGGACCAGGAATGAAGACGTTATGGGCCGGAATTGCGCAACTCAGCCGGCGCGCGAGTTCACAAAACCGCACCAAAACAGAGCAAAACAGGGGTTTCGTCCGGGGGCTCACTGGATGACGACGCGTCGAGGCGGCCTTCTAGCTATTCCGTGGGCGACCATGTGACGCTGCTGGTTGTCCTCCCACCAGTGGCCTGGGTTTGCTCCCTCCTCCCCTCATTCTCGTGTCTGTCTCTCTCTCTATCTGTTTTTTTTTTGGAAAATGGCCAACCCGGCTCTCTTCCTCTCTGGTTTTTTATGGTCGTGGCACGAACACGGCGGTCCGGAAGAGCTCTCAGTTTCTCGATCTCTCCGTGGCCGACCCGGGGCTCTCTCTTCCTCTCTGTTTTTCAAAAGCGCCAGCCAGGGGGTGTTTTTCGGGGTTGCTGGTGGCCTGTGAGGGGCGAGACCAGCTGGGACCTGCGAGGCAGCTCGGGCTCCTCTCTCCTACTTCCCTCAGGTCCCTCGGACTCTCTATTTTTTTCGCCAAAACCCGAATACAAACCCGCCCGTCCCCCTCTCTCTCTCTCTCTCCTCGGCCTATATCCAGAGCGATGAGTGATGCCACCCCTGCTCTCTTCAATGCTTGCACCACCGCCTATCGCTCCTATTGAAGACTTTTGTGGGCCATTTTCGCGATGGGCGGATAATTCGCTGCGGTGGGGCGGGGACGAGGCGAACAGAGGAGCAGGGGGGGAGGCTGAACCGGGGGAGGTGGAAGAGAAAGGAGGCTGGGCTAGGCCAGGCCAGGCCCAATCCCAGTCGCAGGAGGAAAAGAAGAGAAGAAAGAAAGAGAAAAAAAAAAACGGGCTGGGCCCATGCGGAAGGAAAAAGAAAAGGAAAGGAAAGAGGAGCTGGGCCGCACAGGGGGAGTTGGGCCGCGCAGGTAGGAAGAAAAGAAAAGGAAAGGGGCCGGGTCGGCCCGGCTCTAACCCGACCCAAAGTCTGTGCAGTTCTTCTTTTTTTTTTCTTTTTTTTCATTTTTAATTAATATTTTAATAGATCCTATTAACACAAATATGCGTAATTTCTACATGCAATGCATTTAAGTTGAAATATTTTTTATTTTAGGAACTAAAAAATTAATTCCTAAATTTTGTGTATTTAATTTTGGGCAAATTAAAAATAGGTGTCAACACTCATATATTTTTTTCACCTAAATTTGTCATTATGTAGGCCATGGACACCCCTACTCCAACAAATTAGATAGTTTTTCTCATTGCATATAACATAGATGACCACGTGAAATTGGTACTTTTTAAAAGGGTTATTACCACGAAAAATTCTAAACCGGTATACACAAATTTACCAAAAATTAATTTTTTAACTACCAAAAACCCAAACCAATACACCTCGACAAACTTACCATCCGTTAGTTTCCGTTAAATTTTACTGTCAAATTATTAAGTTAAATGACACATGATAGTTGACGAATGTATCATTTGGAGTTTTACCCTATGTTTGTCATAAAGTATATTAATTTGCGATTTTTTTTCAGATTAATTTGATTTAGTGGAAGGTAAATTTGTCACAAATGTACCAATTTGGGGTTTTTGGTGATCAAAAAATTAGTTTATAGAAAATTTATCACAAAGCGCACTAGTTTGGGATTTTTAGTGATCAAAAGATTAGTTTAGAGTAAATTTGTCACATGTATATCAGTTTGAAGTTCTTCGTGGTATTAACCCCTTTTAAAACAAAGGTAGGAAGTTTAGTGAAAATGTGAACTTTCAAAACAAATTGGTACTTTCATAATTTTCTCTTTCCAATAAAAATGGCTAAAAAGTCTCCTTGCAGCCTGGGAAATAATGTGCTTAGTCATGCGCTTTCAATTTTTTATTTCTAAGGACAAATGCTTGAGCTTATATCTTTTCTTTTTAACCTAAATTTGTCATTATGTAGGCTGTCAATCTTGCTCCCAAGAAATTATGAAGTTTTTCTCATTGAGTTTAACATAGATGATCGTGCGCAATTGGTTCTTTAAAACAAAGAAAGCAAGCACAGTAAACAAGTGAATATTTAAAACCAAGTGGCACTTTTATAACATTCTATTTCCTAAAAATTCGGCTGTAAAAGCTCCTTGCAATCTACGTAATCATGTGCTTAACCACGGATTTTCAATTCCTTATTACTAATTTTTTTTTCACCTAGATTTGTCATTAAGTAGGCCATTGCTCCCTAAACCCAAGCAATTAGGTACTTTTTCTCATTAAATATAACATAGATCATCGTGCGCCATTGGTACTTTTGAAACAAGAAAGTAAGTATGTAAAAACAAGTGAACTATCAAATCAGATTGGTGCTTCTATAACTTTCTGTTTCCAAAGTAATGGCAAAAAAAAAAGCTCCTTGCAATCCGGGAAGTCATGTGCTTAACCATGGATTTTTAGCCATAATTATTGGAAACAGAAAGGTATAAAAGTACTCGAAAAAAAAAAAAAAGAAAAGAAAGGTATAAAAGTACCAATATGTTTTTTAAAGTGCACATTTTCACTATGCTAACTTTCTTTTGCTTTTAAAGTACCAATTCCGCTAAATCGTCCATCCTACAAGAACCACACCCTAACTCTCTGATTTCTCTGCAGGAAGAGCAAATTCACAGCTAAGAATCTCGCCAGTGCACAAGCACCAAAAACACTAAAACCCGCAAGAACAACTACGCCCCAATATGACGTAGGTAACATGCTTGGACTTATGGTGATATGTTTTTGATATTTTGGTCAATGGATTTGCACACTAACAATATCAATAAGAACACAGATTTGAGCAAAGAGGGTGAAATTCAGACGCAAAATCAACCCTTTCTAAGGAGCAGGGTGTCACGTGATCACTTTGTTTTCATTTGAGCGGGATTTGTTCGATTGAATTGGTGGGATATTTCATGATACCGAATTTAAGAATTTAGGCTTCGTTTGTTTCACAAAAAAATAAATGATTTGAAAAACATTTTCTAGAAATTGATTGCTTGTATTTTTACAAAAATGAATGAATGAAAAATATTTTTATCGTTCATGAAAATATTTAGACATAAATTGTTGTTGATAATGAAAATATTTTTCATTAATTAATTATTTCAAGCGATACAAGTGATCATTTTTAGGAAAATACTTTCCAAATCATTCATTTTCAGTGAAGCGAATGAACCCTTAAGTGAGCTTGTTGATCTTTCAAGAGCAATAGAATGGTGTTCTCTGTGGGCGGCTTATTTACATTGATACACTTTGGAAAAATAAAACTAAATAATCCACATATATTGCCAAGTTCTTCATTTTTGTCCGAACTATCATTTATGAGATTCTCAATATAATACTTCCTTGTACCGTGATCCAAAAGGTTATGTCAAGTAAGAATAGAACTAACAATATCAAACAACTTTAGATAAACAATCATAATAATTTTATTGTTCGACCAACCCAATCAACTCCTTGGGGATTAACTAGGAATATGAATCAATCCAATTCCCTTTTACTAGCTACCTCTTTTCTAACTTCCTATTTTGATTTTTCCACTTATGAATATTTAGCTCTTCTTTCCTTACCAAGAAACAAATATTTAGCTCTTCTTTTATGATAGTGCTCTCTCCCCCTTTTCTATTCTTGTTGTAAAATCAACGTGAAAGGCCACAAGATCTTACAATTAAATCAATGCGAAATTACTTAAGAAATAAATAAGAAATAATAAAAGATACTAAAGATTTACGTGATTTGATTCGAGTGTTGTATCTACTTTACGGGAAGAGCTAGTAACAAATAATCCACTAATAATAGGAGAATCAAAGAGTTGCAATCATTGATACGCTTTAGTATTTTCCACACCTAGATTACACCAAAACTCAGAGTTTTTTCAAATGAACAACTTAATTGAATGTAAACTTGCGGCACAAAAGCCAACTGTGTTCGGAACTCTTCATGCAACTCGAAGAAGTCACGTCCGAGCACGCACAAAGTTCCCCTTGAACTCTCTTCAATAGCGCTCAAAGTGCACGCGTGCTGTTCTCTAACTTCTTCAGCCCAGCAAACCCATGAATTCTCTTTTTCACACCTGAATTTTTGTGTGCCCTTTATTTCGTCTTTAAGTGGCTAGAAGAGTCCAATGTCCATCAATTTGGCAAGGAAAGTCAACCTCCGCTGGGACTATCTTTATTCGGTCAAAACTATGCATTTATCCCACCAAATAAAACAAATCTCGATATACATATATTTATATACCCTCCAAGAGATTCTTAGTATTTCTTTCCTAACATATTTGCTTTTACCAACTGATCTACATCTTTCAATCGAATTTTGGGTTTTATATACAAGCTCAAACTCGAGACATAATAATAACAATCTCTACATTGACTCGACGTTTGAAGCAAAATCATAGTGGTCCATGTCGGCTCCCCAACGCCTTGACGGATGCTTAATTATCATAGATGTTTATCAAGCCAACCTTAGCTTGAACTTGTCTAAAGGTATAAACTTGATCCACATGCCCACTGGCTTCTCCGTTTGAGAAACTTCTTTATGATCATATCCTCTGTTGACATGCTATATTTGACATGAATTTCGGTCTCCAATGAGCTTTGTTCTCTAGTGATATCTCTGACTTTTACCAAACATCACATCAACTGAATGTCCTACATCAACATCAATAATCAAGTCATTAGGCCATGCCGCCTCTTTAGCTTCTATCATAGTCACCATGTCTCTCAACAACATCTTCTAAAGCACAGCAAAACTAACAAAAGTAAAGGCATAACTATTCAGTAATCAACCATATTTTACGTTCCTTGCATGACTTGGACTCACAAACCTAGTTACTACCACACTACGAGCTACATCCTCTGAAACATACCATAACGTCTATCATCCAAAAAAATCAGGAGGATTCACAACATTACAATGTATACCTAAATTAATCGTATACATTTTACTCATTGCATATGATAGATTAAGCCTAGTATTATCTATAACATAACTCTGACAACCAATAGTACTAACATGTGAAGCATAGGGCAAATGCTCTACCTCCATCCAAGTAAGTTGTGACAAACTATACAATTTATAAGGTAAATAACAGGCAAGGTGTGACATTTTAAATTTCGACCCACTTGGTATTTATGAAATGCATAATTTCAATAATGTATTTGTAGTAAATCTCGCCCCAGACTTGATCACTCTTGGGACACTAACCAAGAGGGGGAAAGGTTAATTAGGGATCTAGATTCGGCGCAACCATAGAACCTGACCATGGATTGACTTTCGACCATAAGGATTGTCGAGGTAATATTTTGGGCTAATATAGATCAATCTAAGGATGTTCATGGATCGATTTGCAAATGTTGTATAATTGGATCGCGGGTGATTCCGCCTCGGAAAAACGAAATTGGCAAACGATCTCAAACATATTCTAAACGATCGCGTTCTCTAGAACTAATGATTGATCTTCGTAATTATATAACAATCGAGATCACCATGGCTCAAGTGAACTTAAACGTCGCTCGATTTAGTATCGACCACGGGGTCGAATATACAAATTTTTCCGAAAAGCTGCCCGTTAGTTTGAAATAAACTCAAGTCGCGTTTATTTGAGTTTGACCATTAAATAGAGATTGAGTTTAGGTGTTGAAAATTTGAAAGTCATGACAGAGTAATTGGACGACGTCGTTATTAATGCAATCACCCCTGGATTTATCCGGATTCGTCAGAAAACTGAAATTTGGATAGGAAGTGAAAAATGACCGTTTTGCTCTAGGCTTTGTCAAGGCTAAGTATAAAAGTGGAAGGGTATTTTGGTCATTTCACCCCACTTTAGATATATAAATTTTTGGACGATTTTACCCCTGCATTTTTTGTGAAATTCCTATTTTACTCTTGGATATTTTTTGTGAGAGTTGATCTTGGCCATTTATTTTTAGATAAGATCGAATCGTAGTGTCGAATGGAAAGTAGAGAGAGAGGCAAGATGGTAATTTTTCGGGGGTAGGCTTAGACTAGCCTTTTCTCTTCCTATTTATTCTTTTCTCTCTCTCTCCCCTCATTTTCTCATGCCTACACCCTCTCCCTCTCCTCTTGGCGAATCACTCTCCTCCCCTCTTCCCTTGACCCGGGCCAACCAGCCAAGTTTGCCGTCGCCGCTGTTCAGCCATCGTGCGTTGCCGCCATCGCCGTTCACGGAGTTACTGCCTTGCCGAGGCCGTTGCTGCTGCTTGTTGGGCTTTTCTTGCTTAGATTAAAGGCAAGTTTCTCTCTAAACTTTGATTAAAGTGATAGGTTGTGGATGGACTGGTTTAGCGATTGATTGAGGTGATTATAGGTGGATTAGAGGAGAGCTCGATCTTTCATTGTGTTCTTGGATGATCAAATGGCCGTGGCATGGTAGTTTGAATCTTTTGAAATGAATTTTGAGGGCTGATCGGTGCTTATCAATAAGAACTCAATCCTTGAAGTTTGGGTTGAATCTCGAAATTGTGTTTTTCTGTACCCTCCCAGTTTACTAATTTTGTAGAGATTTTGGAGGCTAAATTAGGGGTGGTGTCCCTTACGAAAGTTTTTCCTCACATCCTAAGGTATAACATATTTTAAATTTGTAATTTTTGGAGGCCATTTGGGTCGCAGACGAAAATCCATTTTCAGACCGTCTTAAAACTGCCTGGAACATTGTTCATCCCGACCTTCTTATCTTTCTGAATTTTTATAAAATTTTTCAGATCTATTTTCAATAAACTTCCTTCACAAAAGTTATTGGCGACTTTCCTTTCTATGACATATAAAAATTTCAAAACTTTTCAAGATGGCTTGGGTGTTAAAAGAAATGTATTTTGAGGACAAAATAGTCTATTAGAGCGAACTGATTCTGGCTTGATTTCGAGGGATGAAAAGGCATGGTTGCAGATTGAACCGGATTTCGTATTCTTCATAAGAAATGTTTATCAAAGATTTTTTTATGATATATCCAAAATTTAGAATTTTTGGAGTTCGTTTACTATTTATTTTAAAAGGATTTTGGTTCTTGTATAATCCGCCCAGATTTATCCTGATTTTATGAATGTCCATTTTTATGAGCGGAATGGTGGGTGTATCGAAAGTTAAATAGTTGTTGTCCTCGTGACTAGAATTGATATTTGAATGTGTGTTGTATCGTTGATTTTAGGGTGGTTGGTGATTACTTAATTGTGACCGTGTGCGTGGAAGAGCTTGTGGATTTAATTGAGGGAAGTGGCTTATTCAGCATGTGCGTGTGGGTTGATCAGTTTCGTGGCTGAATGGTGCTTGATTGACGACCTAAATGGTGCTTATGCACGTGTGACTTGATAGTGAATACTCAATGTCCATGTTGGTTGATTAGTTAATTTGTAATGATTGATGTTGTTTAGACCGAGGATGATTTGGTGGTGATCATGGGTTGCGATTGAGTTGACATGCATTATGTGAGCATGTGGTGTGATTAATACACTAAGTAAATGCATTGCATGACATGAGTGATCACTAAAAGCCCTGAGGGGTAAAGATAAAAAGCGGTGTGATGGTGTGCTCGTGTGATCACATAATCCCTAATTCATTTTACGTGGGGAATTGAACCCGTCCCGAGACATGTTACGCGGGGACGATGCCCGGTTATACCGGAAGACCGCCAACCTGATGCATTTTACGCGGGTTGTGCCGTAAAAGGGAGATTGGTGTTGCGCCTGAGGCGTGTTACGCGGGCTAGAGACATTGAGCTTGAGGCGTTTTTTTACGCAAGCTATAGAAGTGTTGTTCAACCTAATGCGTGTTACGTGGGTCGGGTTATAAAAGAGAGAACGGTGTTGCGCCCTAAGGTGTCTTCTGCCACGCGAGCTAGAGACACCAAGCTTGAGGCGTGTTCGTTTACGCGGGCTATAGAAGTATTGTTGGACCTGAGGCGTGTTTACGCGGGTTAAAGATCAATGGCTAGTTTTTGAACATGAGGCGATTTACGCGGGTCATGAATAATCTAGATACTTGTGATGCATAATGCTTGATTATGGGGTAAAAACTGCTAGGCATGGTATGGGACGTGCCCAAGTGGGTTTTGCCTTATAATCTAGGCATCGAACGAATAATGCATTGATGCATATGAATTCTTATTACATGCTTTGGTTATGTGATATGGTTGATGCATCATTGTGGCATATATGTGTGTCTAAGCCAGATAAGAATGCCTGTGATTATATTATGGCATGTTTATTTCAGTAGCCTTGTATGTTTAGGGACGATCCGGAGGTAACGTATTCTCCTAAACGAGGTTTAGGGAGCTTACTTGCTGAGTTATCTCATCCCCCCCTCCCGTGGTTAAACATTTTCAGGTTTGGAGTGACAAATAGATGTCATGTAAGGATCGGAGACCAGGGTCGATGTGGGGATGGGATGAACTTTCTGCTTTTGGATGCCTTGCTATAGAGGAGTTTAGGTTAACCCGATCCTTCTATGTGTGCGGTTGGTGGCAAGTCGCCCTTAGGTTGGGCTTGTAATTTGTATCGAATTTGAGTTGCGGTGTGTTTATGAAAGTTATTTTTGTTGGGGTTAATACCATGAAAAACCCTAAACTGGTACACTTGTGATACATTTACTCTAGACTATTTTTTTGACCATAAAAACCTCAAACCGGTACACTTATGACAATTTTACCCTCAACTATTTTTTGACCACCAAAAACCCCAAATGGTACCTGTAACAATTTTACCTTAAACTTATGACAAAAACTCCAAATTGGTACATATGTGATAATTTTACCATGAATTAAAATTTTAATATTATTATTTTTTTTGAAATTTTTATTTATTTTTTATTTTTTTATTTTTTTTTTTTCATCTTTGGCCGGCGTTCGCCGATCCAAATGACCGGCCAGAGGCGGAAGCCGGCGAGGGCCGCCCTCGCCCCGATCATCGGGCGAGGCGATCCGGCAAGAGGAAGATGAAGAAAAAAAGAAAAGAAAAAAAATTCAAAAAAATATAAAAATAATATTAAAAATTAGTTCGGGGTAAAATTGTTACATGTGTACCAGTTTGAGGTTTTTTGTGGTATGTTCGGGGTAAAATTGTCGTGTGTATCGGTTTGGGATTTTTATGGTCAAAAAAAATAGTTTGGGGTAAATGTGTCACAAGTGTATCGATTTAGGGTTTTTCGTGATATTAACCTTTTTTTGTTGATGTATATTCCCACTTTGTCTCCTCGGCTGCCCCGAGTTATATGTGATGTTGATAGGGTGTTATAGTTCGCTTCGCATGCGTATGATTGTTAGTGAATCGATCGGGTCGGCGATGCATCCCGGGACATCGCACTATTTCGACCGAGCTCGAGATGTCACGCACTTGTTGAGGTTCGGGACGTAACACAGGGTACTTATAGAATTTCTTAATTAGTGTTTAAGCGCCTTGACAGTTTCCTAATGTAAATCTTTGGAATTACTCAAACATTCCAATAGTCTCTATGTCTCCACACCGATGTTGTCTTTCTCGCACCCAAGTTATCTATTTCAATATCCACATATAACTATAGCTCTATCTCATCCACCTCAGAGACCATCTCGATGTTTTATCAACTGTGACTTGAACAATTGATAACCGCCATGGAATTAAGTGACTTTGTAGACATTGTCATCAAGACTATAATCCGAGCATCTCTATGCTCTATATGAAGCTCCACTTGTTTCTGAAAACTATCTAGATCTTTCTCCACACTTGATCTCTAACTCATCTTTTTTTTGTGACATCCTCGATTCGAGCTCCTATCACAGGTGCGAGGAATGGACTAAGGATCGGTGCTCCAATAATGAGTGTCGATTGTGGATAAACATGATATATTCTTGTTCGGGTTAATGTGACACTTAGTTAGCCCTCATAATTTCCTTTTGTTCCCTTAACTTTGGTCAATTCAAGAGAAGGTGACCCATCATTCTAAGTGTCAATTGAAGCCATCATTTCTTTTGGACAATAGTACATTAAGGCTTAGATGACTCACATGGCAAACTTGAAGAACAAGCTTGGTTTCTTAATGGAGAAGAGCCAAGAATCATCATTTGAAGTGTGAATACATACTTATGTGTCCAATTTAGAGGTTTAGGCCGTCATTACCCTAGAAATAAGACTTGCCCATAATGTTTCCAATAGAAAGCCTTCTTGAGATCAAGACAAGAGAGCTCAATTAATGGTAGCCTTGAAGCGTAAGGAGGAGGCGCCACTTTAAGGGAAAGAACTTGGCAAACAAGTTTGATAATTAGTTTTGGAAGCTAGCCATTGAAAGACATTTAATGCTCCAAATGATTCATAAGTTTAGGTGTCCAGTTAGGGACTTTAGGACCATAATTACCTTACAAGTAAGACTTGCTCACCAAGTTTGTCCCCTTAAAAGCTTCTTGAAGACAAGACAAGGAGGAAACCAATAATTGATGGTCTTACATGGGGGCGCCACTTCTAAGAGGAAGAAAGGGAAGAGTTACTTGTCTTGAAAATATTAGCATTAATTATTTTTGGAAGTTAGCCAATTAATGCAAATAAGCTTTATGTGTCCCTTAGCCTTAAGGCAATGAATTAATCTATCTTGAGACTTGAAGGATAAGTTTTGCCAAGGTTAGTTCTTGTAGTGACAATTGCTCGCATAAGATGGATAAGGAATGATCTTGCAAGACCATTAGGCAAGACACCTCACCCTTTTTAGACTAGCCACATCTTACAATTACGCCATCATTATAAGAGTAATGATTAGTCAAGCAATATTTAAAGCTTACCTAATAAGTAGAAGACATCTATTACAAGAACAAAGGTGTGACCATTCTTCTCTCTCTCCCTTCGGCCTCCTCACGCTGCCCCATGCTGCCTGGCCGCCATGCGCCAACCTTCGCCCGCCTTCGTCCGTCACCATCCGCCCCCATTCCGTCAAGTAGTAAGTAGATCCTCTAATCATTGAATAGGGCACTATGTTACGTAGTCCAAACATGGGATTATAGTCTTGTTGTATTTGTAGGTATAGGTTGTTTGATTATTCTCACCTAGTTTGCTTGTATGCAATTTTGTATGATTTGCTCATGTCTTTGCTTGCATTGCAAGGTTCGAAAGTTAGCCAGGTTTTTGTCACGTGCTTGTTGAGTTGCAAGCAATTGTTGTTGCTCTTATATTATTGTCTATGCTTGAAAGCACGCCCGTGTTCTAGAAAGAGTTCACATTGTTCTTGGACGCGTGGGAGCCATGCCGGGCCCTGTCTCTCTTGGTTCGGTGATATTGATGCGTATCGCCCGAACGGGTTTGGCCTAGGCCGATGCTCGAACGTGATCGGGTCAAGCCACGGTTTTTGATCCGTGCTCGGCATGTTCTAATGACATGATTCCGGTAAGTCATAACACACACTTTGCATGGCACGCCTTTGAGGCCTCTTGCTTTTGCTTAAGCTAAAGACAAAAGCCGATTTGTGTGCTTGCTTGTATGTATGATCATATAAGGGGCTAAAGTAGTTACTGATGGATTTGGGACGTTGCCGTCACCGATGGATTTCAGAATGATGTCCGATGGATTTTAAATTCCATCCGCAATAGATTTCGGGACGGCCTAATGGATTTCAATGCCTTCCACGATGGTTTCAGTATGATGCCGTGCCCGGCAGTGAGAGGGACACTACCCTGTGAATTCGGAAGAACCGATGGATTTTGGTTAAGTAATAATTGGAAGTCTGTGTGATTTATTATTGATGCTTGTGTGCATAATTTATGAATTATCATGTGGCTCTTAATCATGTTTGCATTTTAGGCACTTGAGAGCATTTCTTGTACATAGACAAGGTAAAGCAAGTATTTTGCTATTAATCTACCGTCGACGTTTTTTAGCACAAAAATCGCATGTTTTCGATATGAGGCATCTTCCTATACGATGATTAGGTGATTTGCTTATTGAGTTTCGACTCAATGTTGTTGTTTCCCTCTTTTTCAAGCCCGTAGGTATAAATACCTCCCATTCGCTTTGGTGTGCTTGTCGACTTGAAAGCGAACGTGTTGGAGATAGTGAATGCTAGGAATAATATCTCGATCGGAAGTGGACCGCCACGGTATGGGTGAACGAGGGTTTAGGGCACTTGGTTCCTCACCAGTTTGAGGCTTGGTATGTCTGGCTCAATGGGGATCTTTTTGGACCCATATGTGGGACGACAGGCTAACCAATGGCCTCGGCGGATCCTCACGAACCCCATGGTGTCGAATCCGGCGGATGGCACTATGACTGATTCAAACCCCGAGTCTTAGAGATGCTGGCCTACCGATGGAACCATATTTGGAAGCCGCCTAATAGAGAAGCTAGGACTAACCCGATGGAGCCATTTTTGGAAGCCGCCTAATAGAGAAGCTAGGACTAATCCCACCTATCCTTTTGATGTAATCGGAAACAACCCTAACAAAATGGGCTTGTAAATATAACTTCCGATAAGTATAAAGAAGCATAATATGACTAGTACATTGTATGTGTTTTTCCTTACTATTCAATTTTTGTCGATGTTGTTGTTGGGTGTTGATATTGTAAGCTTCTACATGTGCATAATCAAGAAATAAAAGAAAGCGGGACAGCGACGCACCCTCGGACGTCACAATTAACCCCTTGAGTCCCGTCTTTCATGGCTTGGAGAGCCCAAGGCGTGACATTTTTAAATAGAACAAATTTGTCAAAGGTAACCTCTTCGCTGAAAATAAAACAGGTAAATCTTCCTTAGTGCACCAATGCCTATATCTCTTCACCCCATGCGCATAGCCTAGGATTATGTACTTCCTTGCCCTGGCTCCAACGTGTCATCACTCACACAAGCATAAGCAAGGCAACCAAACACTCTTAGTCTAGTGTAATCGGCATACTTAACTAACCGCGTATCCCAAAAGCTTTCCAATCAATTACTAGTGATGGTGATTTGTTCACTAACCAACAAGTGGTATTCACTATTTTACCCCAAAAATCCTTATTTAGTCTAGCATTAAAAGAGTAAAGGGTGAGCTCTCTCCAATATAATTCTGTGCATCAGTTCTGCAACTCCGTTTAACTGTGGTGTGTAACAATGCAGTATTTTACTAATGTCTTCCTCTATGCAAAACTGGCCAAGTTCATCATAATAGAATTCAAATCCTTTTTCTGTTCTAAGCATATCTGATTTTCAATCATTGCCTTTCACGACTTAAACCAACCAAGCACCTCACTCTTGTGCTAAAGAAAATAAATCCAGACTTTTCTCAAAGCGTTATCAACAAAGGACAATATATACTTGGCACCACCCTTGGACTAAATTTGAGAATGTCCCCATAAGCGTGAGTGTAAGTAGTCTACAATCTTGAGGCACGGTGAATTGCCAAACTTCACTTTCTACTGACTACCCATCTCGCATTTACCACGTAAGTCCACATTCTAAATCTGATGGCCTCCTAGTTGACCCCTCTAATTCATAACTATCCCCTCTCACTAATGTGTCCAAGTCTCCTATGCCACAATTGTGTTGTGTCCTCATTTGAAGCCTTGGAGAATTAAGCAAATGAACCAATCACTATCTTTCCTTGGAGGAGATACAACCCTAGTCTATCTTCCCTAGCATCACAGTAAGTACACCTTGAAAGACCTTTAAAACTCCACCTTTAACGGAGATCTGGTATCTGAATCTGTCAAGAGCACTCAACGAGATAAGGTTCCTTCTAAACTTTGGTACATGCCCTAAATTTGTCAATGTTCGTACCACTTCATTATTCACCTTAATATGAAATGTTCTTACCTCTACTACTTCACAAGTAGCACCGTTTTCCATAAACACCTTACCACCCCTTGTGCATTGGTAGGTAGTAAACTAGTGCCTATGAGAAGTCTCATGATAAGAACATCCAGAGTCAAGTGCCTAATAATCACCTCATGAACTCATGGTGACTATTAACATTATATTGACATCTCTAGAACTATTATCTGTTATGATAACAATGTTACTATTACCTGCAAACTCTACCTTAACTCCTTTAGCCTTGTACTTTGAACAATCTCTCTTGTAGTGCCTACCAATATTGTCGACGGTTTCAATGTTGGACCTCGATTTAGAACAACTCTTCCATCCGCTACATCCAAACTCTCTTCGTTTATCTCTACCTCGAATAACCAAACTTTGCGCTATATTTCGCGCTATTCATCTTTTGTAACTCCTTTTGCTACTTCTTAGAAAATTAAGCAAATTTTACCTCTTCCAAAGTAATCGTAGTGCACCCAGAATGGTAAATTTATGAAGTACTCAAAAAAATTCGATAGAGATGCCAACAATATCATACCTTGTTTTTCATCAGGCATGGCCTCATTGATGTTCTTCAACTCCATTTGAGTTTGTGAAACTCATCTAAGTAGGCTCTAATGGATATGTCTTCAACCATCCATAACTGAAACATCCTTTTCAGGGTATATAAGCGATTGTTCAAAACCTTCATCAAGCAAAGCTCCTCAAGTTTTGCCAACAACGTTGCGACATCCTTTTCTTCAACCACTTCAATCAATACCTCATCCGACAGACTAAATAGGAATATGCTTGTTGCCTTCTCATCAACTCAACTTTATTGACCTCATTCATCGTTTTTGGCTAATTATTCTTGCCACCTAATGCCTTCACCAAACCTTAAGTTGCTAACAAGGCACGCATTTTAGTGCTCCATAATCTAAAGTTGTTTCTCTTGTTAAACTTCTCAATCTCAACTTTTACTCCAAACATAATTGCAACAACAAAATTTTCAAATAGTGAGTAAAAACCCCAAATCAACTTTAGAAATCCTAACCTTACCTTTGATACCAATTTGTCGTAAAATTAATGCGAAACTAACATAATCTTAAAATTAAATCAATGCGAAATTAGTAAAGAAATAAATGAGAAATGATAAGGGCACAAGAGATTTGTGTAATTTGGTCTGAGTGTTAGTATCCACTCCACGAGAAGAGCCGGCGACAAATAATCCACTATTCTTTAGAGAATCAAAGAGTTAAAGTCACTTACATGCTTTCCCATGGTGTTTACGGATAAACACTCACAAAAGTCACTGTTTTTAGTGCTCTTCATTCAACTTGAAGACATCACGACACGATAAGCGTGCAAAGTTTGGCTTGAATTCTTTCAATAGTACTCAAAGTGCACAAGTGCTGTTCCCTGACTTCCTCAGCCCAACAAACCCACGAATTCTCTTGTACACACCAAATTTTTGTGCCCATTTATTTCGTCTTTATGTGGCCAGAAGAGTCTAATGTCCATCAATTTGACAAGGACAGTCAACCTCCTCTAGGACTATCTTTATTCAGTGAAACCTTGGTACTTAACCCACCAAATTATTTCAACATATATATCTATATACACTCCAAGATTTTTTTGGATTTCTTTCCTAACATATTTGGTTTTACAGACCGATCTACATCCTCCAACTGAATCAGATTTCATGTACATGATCAAACTCAAGAAATAATATTAACAACTCTCACCATGTGTCTCCACATACTCATTACTCGACCTATCAACGGGCGAGCCACTGACTACCGGGCCTAGATGTCCTTGCTCGATGCCTCCACGAGATTAAACTCAAGCTAAATTTGTGTTCGCATATTCGTTGACTTTCTTTTGTTTTCTTTTTCAGACGACTCTAATAGGCTTGACGTCTTGACGCACACTATTGTCAAGAGTGGACCAAGCCAACAAGTCTGACTTTACTAGAGGGTGACGTCCGAAAGAAGACAGGCAGCGGACTAAAAGCAATCTGCAAATAAGCATCTTCCCTTACTGGCCCACCTGTCTAATCTCGCCCCTCTGCACACCTAGCCACGGTTAAAGTCTATCATATGTTAATAACAATTACGATAATCAAATTAACTTTGCAAGAGAGGGTTTCATACCTTACTGAAAATGTAGCTTAGGGCTACCAGTTTGGGTTTATGGAAAATGGAGTAAGGTGATTCATCTCGGTGATTAGTGAAAGTCTTAGTAAGTCCTTTCACACATTGATAACTCAAAAAACAAACACACTCAGTTCGCGGCATCAGTGAATTAATGACCAACATATATGGTATCTTTTGCTTCCAGAGACAGATTGTGTTTTAAAAATTGAGTTTTGTTTTTGGCCAAAAAAAAGTCTTGTTAGCAAGTCGAAATTCATTCGTCCAAACATAAATAATTGAAAATTACACTCTTCGAGAAAATTACATGTTAGGCTTGCATCGCTATTTTTCACTCTCCTATTCAATTGTGTAAGTAATAACAACATAGTAACATTTGATTAACCCGAAAAAAATATATTATGAGTCTAATAAGATAGTTTTGACGGCAAATGAGTAGCAAATGAAGGCTTCATTTGTTTCACAAAAAAATAAATGAATGAAAAAATATTTTCCTAAAAATGATCGTTTATATCACTTACAAAAAATGAATGGAAAAATATATATTTTCATCATCCACGAAAAAGTTTAAATATAAATTAATATCGATAATGAAATATTTTTCATTGGCTAATTATTTCAAGTGATCAATTTTAGTAATTTTTTTATAAAATCATTCATTTTCATGAAACAAATGAAGTCGAAAATGCGATAATGGCTTAATTATGGAAATTGGAGAAAGTTTTTGACTGGTAGGTTACCAATATTTATTAACACCAACCTAATGATGGCTGTAATTTATAACCTACAAATCGGAAAGATTAGTTGAAAGACGCGTCTCTCTCAAAATATGTCATGAGCTATTGTGTATTTTGAAATTCGAAAAGAGACCTTATTACAAAAACATAAAAAGATTGATGCACCTAGAGGACCGATGGACCCATTATCGACTAACGATGGATTTTTGCGATTTGGGATCGTTTAGATTTTTTTAAAATTATTTTAGTAATTTTTATGGGTTAATTTAGTAAAGGGCAGTTTCGTAATTTTTCGTTTTGATGTTTACTAATCCTAGTAGGGTTAGGTTTGGGGATATATAAGCTTGTTTCCTTAAAGCGGACTTTGAATATTTTGATTTGGTAATCATATTTAGAGAACGAATTGTTCTTCCGTCGAATTTTCGTGTTCAGTCAATTTTTCTATCGCGTTTCGGCATCAATTGGTATCAGAGCACAGGTTGCTTGAATCAATGGCTGAACAGAATCGCGGTCGTGGATGGCGGGCTCGTGGTGGCCGGGGGCGTGGAGGCGTTTCAAGCAGACGACCAACCGCGTCTAAGAGATCTGCGAGACGTAGAAATTGAAGAACAGAGAAGACGAATCCAGGATTTGGAGCGACAACTTGCGGAGGCGAGGTTGGGCGTTCAATCCGAAGAAGGAGAGGAATTTGAGGATTCATCCGATGATGAAGAAGAAGACGTAAACCCTTTCGGGGTTCTGAATCAGAGGCGAAATCGAGGAGTACGACCCTGAAATCAGCGTTCTTCTCAAAATTTCGGAATGAAGATCGAGATTCCCAATTTAATGGTAAGACTCATCCTGATGAGTTTATTGATTGGTTACATACGGTAGAACGGATTTTTGATCTTAAAGATCTAACTCGAGGGGCCAAAAAGTGAAGTTAGTGGCTATTAGGCTGCGAAAACATGCTTTGATTTGGTGGGAACACGTGAAAAAGTAACGTGCTAGAGAGGGGAAGCCGAAGGTGGATCGTTGGGAGAAGATGAAAAAGTTATTGCAAAAATTTTTTTTGCCTACCCATTATAGGCAAAAAGCGTTTATTGAGTATCATAACGTCAAGCAAGGTGATAAAACAGTTGAAGAATTTACTGAAGAATTTGATCGTTTGCGGATGCGTTGTGATGTGGCGGAGGAAGACGAGCAGACAATTGCATGATATCTCGCAGGGCTGCGATATGAGATCTCTGATGTTGTCCAATTACAGCAGTATTGGACGTATGAGGATGTGTGTAGACTAGCCCTAAAGGTGGAGGGGCAGTTTAAAAGAAAGAGCAGTAATTTAAGTGGTTAGGCAGCAGTTCCAAGTGGTCAGATAAAGAATCTCAAGGAAAAGCGGGAACATCTGCAGTAAATTCGACATCGGCCATAGTTAAGGATGTGAATTCTAAACCTACATCCAACGAGAGGCAGAGTACTGCTAGAACTAGCAGGGGAGCAAATCGCAGCCAAGCGGTGTTTCAAGTATCGAGGATTTTGCGCATTTTGCTGCTGATTGTTCGAACCAACAAATTGTGACGCTTGTTGATAACCCAGTGTTTGATGAAGGTCCAGTTTACGATGAATCTGAAGGGGAAGAAGTGGATGCGGATGCAAAACAGGAAGTAATTATCTATGCTGATTCTGGTGAGTCTCTAGTCGTTAGAAGAATATTAAATGTTGCTGTACCGGATGATGAATCGTGGCTTAGACATAATATTTTTCATACTAAGTGCACTAGTAGAGGAAAAGTATGTAGCGTGATAATAGATGGTGGGAGTTGTGAGAATGTGGTGTCCACGACTATGGTGGAAAAGTTGGGATTGAAAACAGAAGATCATCCTCAACCATACAAGCTGTCGTGGCTTAGAAAAGGGAACGAGGTGAAGGTGAGCAAAAGGTGTCTTGTACAATTTTCGATTGGAAAAAATTACATCGATGAGGTGTGGTGTGATGTAGTCCCAATGGATGCTTGCCATATTTTATTAGGGAGGCCGTGGCAGTTTGAAAAAAGACACAGCATGATAGTTTCAAAATACCTATACCTTCAAGAAAGATGGCCGAACCATTACCCTAGGTCCTTCAGATTTCAAAAAGGAAGTGAAGAATAATCATTGTCCGGTCGAATTTCAAAAGAGGTAGTGATCGCTACTTTGAGCTTTTTGCCATTGTGGTGATGGAGCGGAATTCGACAGTCCCAAAATTTCTACTCAAGTTCTACCCTTGCTTGAGGAATTTCTTGATGTAAATCGGAAGAGTTACCACCGAGTTCTTGGGTGAGCACAATGTTTCTAGAACTTTTAATATAGCAGATTTGTCACTTTACTACAATCAAGAGGAAGAAGATCCCGAAGAAATTGATAACAATGAAGGCGAAGCAGATTCGAGGACGAATCTTTCTCTAGCAGGGGAGGATGATGCACCTAGAGGACCGGTGGACCCGTTATGCGACTAACGATGGATTTTTGCGATTCGGGATCGTTTAGATGTTTTTTAAAATTATTTTAGTAATTTTTTATGGGTTAATTTAGTAAAGGGCAGTTTCGTAATTTTTCGTTTTGATGTTTACTAATCCTAGTAGGGTTAGGTTTGGGGATATATAAGCTTGTTTTAGGGTTTCCTTTAAGCAGACTTTGAATATTTTGATTTGGTAATCATATTTGGAGAACGAATTGTTCTTCCGTCGAATTTTCGTATTCAATCAATTTTTTATCGCGTTTGGCATCAAAGATTGTCGCATTTCACGAGATAGATTATTGGGGAGCGTTAAATCAGATGCTTTCCCAAGCTCGAAAGGGGATGTGTCTATTAAACAGATTGTCTATGTGCAAACTAAACAATACCTCTCCTTCTTAATTATTTCCTATTTGCAATAACCATAACCACGTCAGAAACGTTAACTCTTCTCCCTCGTCTCGTCGACTCTATTTGAGTTTCTTCCGCTGCGAGAAAGTCCTTCTGTTGTTCCCTCTGCAACATCTCCTCTATCTGGTCCACACCAGAACGAAAGTTTCCGTCACTTACCTTCTTTTTGGTATGCAAGTAAATTTACTTTCTTCTTTTCTGGATTTCGCATGACACGATGAATTAGAGTTTTGTTTTACCGTCGGTCATATCCCTTGGTAGATCCTTTTATGTTTTCTTCTTTGTGATGCGTGACTCTGTGTTTCTCGTTTGAAGCGGGTGGTTTCGCTCATCTTCATCTCTCTATGTCGCTGTGAGTCTTGAATGGAGCGCGAGGGTATAACAGAAGAAGAGAGGTTGAAGGTTGTCGAAGTTGACTCGACCAACGGATATGATCATCAGGATCAAGATCAAGACAGTAATCGCGCAGAGGGAGATGAGGGATTGAGGAAAATCAAGAAACTCGATTCCTTCGACATAGAGACCGCCCGGTTCAAGTCGGACCATATCCATTCATCAAACCAAGTTAGTGTTTTCCCTCGTCCCTGAAAAAGCAAAACGAAAGAATAAAGTTTTTCTTTCATAAAATTACTCCGGTTGGAAAGAATTTCAAGTTACTACTTGAGATACTTAGTTCAAATAAAGTTCCTACGATTTTTTTTTTTTTTTTGCATGAATATGTAACTAGAACAATTTTAGAAGTCGATAGAAAACTTACTTTCGGTGAAATGGATTAACAGATACGACATACTTTTTTTTTTAGTTCCTTTCAGTTACGCGAGTTGATAAAACAACATTTTGATTTTAATTTGAAAGGGATATGTCGTTTAGAATTTGAAAATGGCATTATCACTCGAATTAGCTAAATATAAGAATGCATAGGGAAAACTTAGAAACAAAAAGCTGATGGGTAATAATCGTGGGGTTTGCCAATATATATTAGCTGAATCGTTAGAGAAATTTCCAGTTGCACATAATTGCGTGGATATACAAATATTGATCTATATATGTGCAAATTTTAAATGAAATTGTTAGAAGGCGTAAAATTGAAACTCTGTGCTTAGGAAAATATCGAGGAAGTGAAAATAATGGAGTTGGTGAAGAGCTACGCGGAGTTTAATATTGATCATTCTCTCGAATTGTTTAGTTTACATCTTTCCTTTCTTATGTTTGTTCTTGGACTATTTATCATAACCAATTGAAAGTTCAACAGAATCGTAGCAAGAGTGAAACTGGGAAATGCTTTTATGATCATGATTTGGTTACGTCTTTCTAAATGCAGAATTAGCCATGGGGAATGGTAATGAAGCTTGCGATTCAAAGCATCGGGGTGGTGTATGGCGATTTAGGCACGCCCCCTCTCTATGTCATGCCAGGAATTTTTCCTGACGGGATAAAACACAAAGAAGATATCCTCGGAGCGCTATCTCTGATCTTCTACTCAATCATCCTCATTTTCTTGATCAAGTATGTCTTCATTGTTCTATCAGCAAATGATGATGGCGATGGTAAGCGATTTCTTTCTCACCATTTCACCACAAAACTCATTTGACATAGCAGGTTTGCTTTTGTCTATACCAAATCTTGTACTAATGTAGTTAGGCTTTTGGCTATGAAAATATAGGTGGGACGTTTGCTTTATACTCTCTAATGTGCCGCAATGCCAAGGTAAGCTTGACCCCTAGCCAACAAGCCGAAGACAAGGAAGTCTTGAACTACCGACTTGAGGTGCCGAGCAGCCGCCTCTGGCAGGCCTCCACCATGAAGTCAATGCTTGAGAATAGCATAGCGGCCAAGTACTTGCTCTTGTTTGTAACTATGTTGGGCACTGCCATGGTCATTGGAGACGGGATCCTAACACCATGCATATCCGTAGTCATTTTCTATTTAGATTTTTTTTATAAGAAAAGGATGCACCAATAATTTTTTCTTTTCCCTTAATCTGAAAAGGAAATGAGACGTGTGTGTATATATGTCGTAATGATTTTTCCATATTACATTCAATCATAGGTTATATTACAATATAAATTGACACGCTTTATTTCATGTCTCGGATTCTTTATTGATACAATTAATTCTCTTGGTTGAATTTCAATAGATGGCTCTGATTCTTTTCTTCTTTTTGGGGCAGTGTTGTCGGCTGTTGGGGGCATAAAAGAAGCTACAAGTTCACTTGGAGATAATAAAATCATGTGGATCTCTGTGGTGATCTTGATCCTTCTGTTTCAAGTCCAAAGGTTCGGTACTCACAAAGTCGGATACAGCTTCGCCCCAATTCTCTCTTTATGGTTCCTCGGTATCGCACTCATCGGTATCTACAATATCGCGAAACATGACTCAGGAGTGATAAGAGCTGTCAATCCGCTCTACATCGTCCATTACTTCATGAGAAATAAAAAGGAAGCATGGATATCTCTTGGAGGGGTCATTCTCTGCCTAACTGGTAATCCAACATCTAATCTTTTCATTGATTAATTATTGATAACTGATAACATATAGCTAGACGTCATTTAAATACGTAACTTTTTTTTTAAGAATTAATTGTGGCTTCAAGCGTTGAGCATTTGATTGTAGGTTCTGAAGCATTGTTTGCTGATCTGGGGCACTTTAATATCTCGTCAATTCAATTGAGTTCATGCGTAGTTGTCTTTCCTTCAATCATCCTCGCCTACTTTGGTCAGGCGGCGTATCTCTGAAAGCACACTCAAGATGTTGCTAGCACTTTCTACAGCTCGATACCGCGTAAGCTTCCTCGTGCTACTTCATCCGATGCATCATTTATACTGTCGGATCATACAACGAATCTATCTATTGGCTTGATGCAGGAACGGTGTATTGGCCAATGTTTGTGATCGCTTTGATGGCAGCGATAATAGCAAGTCAAGCCATGATATCGGCCGCGTTCTCCATAGTGAAGCAGTCGGTCGCGCTCGGGTGCTTCCCAAATGTGAAGGTCATGCATACTTCGCAAAACCACGAGGGTCAGATTTACATACCTGAGGTCAACACCCTCCTCATGTTGGCCTGTGCTGGTGTCACCCTTGGCTTCAAGACCACATTGAAGTTGGGCAACGCTTATGGTAAGCAAAAGGATCACACTATATACACTCACATTTAGTCTACTTATGCAAATTCCCTATTTCATTAAGCTACCTAATTGGGGTTTTTGAAAGAAAAATTCTCATGTATTCGTATATCTTTATTACAGGTTTTGCAGTAGCATTCGTTTTTACTATCACGTCCACATTCCTCGTTATAGTGATGATCATGATTTGGAAGACCAATATATTCCTCGTAATCCTTTATGTCCTCACCATCGGGCTCGTAGAGTATGTGTTTTTAAGCTCGGTCCTCTACAAATTCGTGGATGGGGTTATGTCCCACTCACCTTTGCTACGGTGATGGTCACCATCATGTTGCTATGGAATTACGGATACCAAAAGAAGTACAAGTATGAGCTCGAGAACAAGGTCTCGAGAGAAGACCTCGTAACAATCATGTCGAACACAAACATGCACCAGGCCCCTGGGGTCACCCTATTCTACACCAGGCTCGTCCATGGCATTTCCCCAATATTCACCCAATATGTCGCTAATGTACCTGCATTGCACTCAGTCCTTGTTTTCGTCTCAATCAAGTCACTACCCATAAGCAAGGTGCCCATCGAGGAGCAGTTCTTCTTTCGACAAGTGGAGCGGCAGGTGTCGGGCATATATCGATGTGTTGTGAGATACGGCTATCAAGATGCAAAGATAGAGCCGCACTTCTTCGAGAAAGTTTTGATTAACCGATTGAAGGATTTCATTCGGAATGACGCAACACCCGCTCCAGACCAGCAAGGTGAGGGTAGTGATCATGAAATTGCAATGGTCAATGAAGAGAGAATGCAAAGAGAGATTGGATTGGTGGATGAAGCAATCAAGATTGGAGGGATCATGTATCTAATGGGACAGGGTGAGGTGATGGCTTTGAGTGGTTCAGGCTTTGCAAAAAGGTTTGTAATCAATTGCTTGTACAACTGGTTGAAGAGGTGCGTGAGGCAGCAAGAGGAAGTGTTCAATATTCCCCACAAGAGGCTGCTCAAAGTAGGGATCACTTATGAAATCTATTGGAAATGTCCATGATTTTAATTAATAGTATATGATATAGTTGAAATTTTAAATTTATATTTGGTTGTTTGCTTTGTCCTCCTAGAGACTATTTAAGCAAAGTTCGTGAATCACTTGGTTGTCTCCCTTGTCCTTTTAGAGACTATTTAAGCAAAGTTTGGGTTTCTTGATGAACCTCCTCATGATATTCTAAATATAGTTTGAGTGTTTAATTATATATTTTGTGAATTGTTCTTCAACACACATTTATTTTAAACGTACTGTATTAATTGCAACTTAATTTATTTGATGAAATTAGGTAACATATGCGTGCTGAATTTAAGTAGCCTTTGAGAAGGGCTTGACAGAAATTGGATGTAGAAGACCATAGCTACATCACCAAGCTTCCATTGGCTGCTTGAGTTGGAGCTTAATATAAATTTCTCATTTAAACACGTCATAGTTTTTCCCAGCTTGGCAAGAACTACTATAGTTTTGCTAGTTCCTCTCTAATTATTGAACCGTATGGTCAAGTAGCGCACCAATACGTTGATGTCATTTCAATCTTATGAAAACTTTATGACAAATATATTAACCCATATTAAGATAATATATACATTGATATATAATATAAGGATGTTTTACAAAGTACTCTCTAATGCTAATACTTAAGGTATATATAATACGATGAGTTCATCAATGACTAAAAGGTATTGTATGATATGCTACAATATAACTATTTCCATTATTACTTTTTTTAAGGGTTAATACCACCAAAAACCCCAAACTGATACACATGTGACAAATCTATTCCCAAACTAATTTTTTGACCATCAAAAACTCTAAATTGGTACACATGTGACAAATTTACAATATAATTCTTCGCCGAGGTCTAGCGACAGACTAGAGGAAGAAGGGAGGGGAGGAAAAAACAAAAGAAAAGAAAGAAAAATAAAGAAAAATATAAACATAAATAATTCGAAAAAATATTAAAAGTTATCCACGTCAATTCCAGCCATGCCACGTAGGCCAATTGGTGTTTACGTCAGCAATATTCGGCCAAAATTAGCTTGAAGGGCTAAATTGACACTATGCGAAAAGGTTTAAGACTAAATTGGCACTAATATAATAGGTTTAGGCCTTCGCCACATAGGCCAACCGAGATTCACGTCAGCAATATCTGGCTAAAATTAGTCGGAAGGACTGAATTGGCACTACACTAAAACGTTTAGGACTTTTCTGACACTTTTCTCATGTAAAATGTTCGAATCGATTTAACAGCCTAGGCTAAAATTACGATGCAAAAAATTACACTATAGACTGATAAAACTTGTAATTCAAATCTAGTATCTAAATAGTAATTAAATAATTAAATAATTTCAAAATAAATATTATGATTAACCTATCTTATAAATTCAAACTAAAAGGAACATCTGTTAAAACAAAACAAAACTATGACTACATTAGGCAAGTAGAATTAACACAGGAATAAAGTGAAAACACTTTTCAAGCAATTCACATTACCAAAGCAAAGTGAAATCAAATCTATCTCCAATTACATGCCTCGACCAAATGTAAATCTATCAAATGTTTTTTACTGAAAATTTCTCATTTGATAAAATTCTTAAGTCGTTCCATTTCCGGTATGAAATTAAAGCAAACAATGGTTTTTTGACGACACAGCGGAGATGCTCTCCATGATGAGTTTGTCTTGTCTCCAGCCCTGAAATGGCATGGATTGCAAAGACCAAGACACAGCTCCGGTCTGGTGAAAGGTCTAATGGTAGTACAAACAGAGCAATTTATAAAATACGATATGAAGCACATAGGATTACGAAAAAGTGGCCAGGGGTTTTGCCCACACAGGACTTCTGATTGTAGGCAAGTAATAGCGAGAGCTAAATAAATAATCGTCTATGGAACTCAGCAGTTTTACCACCACCGGAATGACCAAAGAAAAAGGAATCAGGAGCAGTAGAATGTGATTTGATTAGCTCATTGGTGTGTAAGTGCAAAATAATACCTTATCGAACGTTTCCTAAATAGCTTCGTCACTCAAATTCTCAGAGTCTCCTTTCTTCAGTATATTGTCATAAATGGCCAGCGGTTTTGCAGTTGAGCTTCCACTGACTCCTTAGTACAGAAAAATCCTTTCGAGCATACAGAAGAACAGAGAACTTGACATTAAGCATAAACAGGGATGCCCAGAAGCAGAACTAGCAGCAGTAGCATAATACCTTTTGAAGGACAGTGTGGTTCTCGAAACTATCTTTGACATGTGCTGGGTACTTATTATGTACTTTAATCACCTTCCTCACAAGAACCTGCAAATTGTGCACCTACATCAGCTTCCTTTCCATATTTAGCCTCTTCCTTCCAAAATAAAATATGAAAAAGTGGATACAATTACTTGTTCTTGCAGACCAAGTTCTGAACACACAAATTCATTCCCAGACACTTGAGACTTTCATTCAAAACCATACCAAATCTGTCCGAAGGCTGCTTCACCACACCACATCAAGAGATATGAATTCACTTGCCGGTGCTGAACGCCCAAATTTTGCTCTCAAAGTCTCAGGAACTCGTGAGTTTTGACCAATCTTGTGCTTTTATTGGGCACAGAAACTTTGCATGATCAAATCTCACCATCAGACATACAAAAAATGAAGTGAGAATCATAAGTTAACCCTTTCATGAAGAACCAGTATGAAACAAGGCTGGTTCAGCGTCAGTTATGGCAATGCACTCAACCAAATTTCTAACCCAATATTATGATTGAATTCTTGAAGATATCTCACCATCACACATACAAAACTGAAGTGAGAATCATAAGTTTACCCTTTCATGAAGAACCAGTATGAAACAAGGCTGTAAAAACCTAATTGCAGGTCCAGTTCAGAAGATAAGAAAGTTACAACATATTGCTGCACAACCCGAAATCGGAATGATAATTTGTGTTAAAACAAGTAGAGTCTCATTCTTAAAGATTTGGGACTAAGGACAAATTAACCCGAAAACAACAATAGTCATTTGGGTGCTTCCATACCAGCGGAAGATGCTGGATGTTCCCGCTCTAAGTTTCGGACAATCATTACATGATATCTTGGTGCATATTCTTCAATTGCTGATACTTGGTCTTCAAGGCAAAATGTACAGGCATTTTCAGCTCATGCGCTCCCAATTAATCAAGTGGAAGAGGTACAGCTGAACTCGTGGGTCTTCAAAACCCTTCGGAAAGAAAATGATGGAAACCCCTCTGCCGTTTCCCATATCTGCAGCAACTTCTGTAGCTGGACAGTAGACTAGCAGTTTTTCATGCAAGATATCTGAACAAATTAGGATTATCTTTGTCCCTCTCCAAATAGTCCTGAGTGATCAAATCTTCTATCCGCCTTCTGATCGCCCTGAAATCAGGCTGCAATAGAAATGTTCTCAGTTAATAAAGATGAGCCCATATTTGCAAGGGAGATGGGCAAAAACATTAATTAAGGGAAAAGGTAGAGACCATCACAGACCTCAAACATGTTTCGTAACAGCTCGACGCACTCCATAACCAGCTGCTGATGACCTAAAACTTTCTTCATGATGCGCACAGTTGACGCATCTATGGCGTAGCGCCGATCCTTATCAACGTCTTCAATTACTCTTTTTTTTCGTCCACAGGAGGGAGTGGAATCTGGTGATTGGCAGATTGCAGTCATTTCACTGCATAGGAATTGAAAACTAAAAAAAAATGGAAAAATGTTGAGAAACAATCTCAATGCCTTGATCCTCCTCATTTTGTCAGTGAATTTCGCATCAAATTCAAAGTGATCGGTCTTTATTTTTGTAAACGATTATTTTTAGGAAAATATTTTTTAAATAATTCATTTTTGGCAAAACAAACAAAGAATGAACCACTTTTTCATAAAAGTGAATGCTCACTGCTTTTTGTAATATATAAAGGGTACCGTGGCCATGTTTGTTCAAAATTTTGGACCACAAAAAAGTTAATCAACCCTGATGCCAAAAGTAATTAAGGTAATAAAACTTTTAATTTTAATTTCAGTAAAACAGTAAGCTAAACAAAAATGAATTATTATTCGAGTTCCCAAAAATCTAACAATTCAGAAATAAAATTCTCGAAAATCAAGGTTTAAAATTTAATTTCTTGTTTAATCAATGAAACACATTATAAAAAAGGGAAATTGTACAAAGTCATATGCCTATTGTGTGATTGCTAATTCAGTCATAAACTTTCCAATTTTGTCAATTTTTTTTTGTCGAAACAATTTTACCAATATAGTTATAAATATTTTGATGATTTTCTAATATTCTTCACCTAGTCAATTTTGGCGGAATTTACTAACATGACGATTTGATCAAGTGCCAATTGGCCATACGCTTAGGGGCGCGCCGCCCTCACATGATGAGAGAAATTTGTATTTTTAGTTTGCAATGCATGGCTTAATTTAAGAGATTACCTTATAGTTATCTTGACCATTTTTGATTTACAATGTTGTGCATTATAGATTAACATCCTTACATATTGCGTGTGCTAACAAAATCTTTAAAAATTTTGAAGAATAGAAATATCTAAGTAATCATTATTTCATTTCTCTTATTCTATTTAACTTAATTTCTAGATTTTTCATGATTTGTTCATTATCTTAGCAATACCCACGCTATTATATTAAGTCTATTACGGAGAAATACAAAATAAATTGAAAATAACGCATTTAGAGCTTTGTTCATATAGCACTATAAGTTATCTCTGCCTTCCAAAATACAAATAGGAATATCACATTTGGGTTATATATGACTCTAAAAACTTAAATAAAGGATGCATTAAGTTTAGAGTTTTCTTTCAATCTTAGCATATTTAAAGTAATTTTCAGAATTGCTTTAAATAAGTTTTGACAAGGTTGCATAGTTCAAATATATGTCAAATGAATTAGTTACCTATCAACTCAGGAATAGAATAGTGTAATTGAATATACATTGCCTATCAACTCAGGAATAGAAGAGGGTAACAAAAAATACATACATGTGCATAATGGTGATGATGATGATTAATTAACAGCTTTTACCAAATCGCAACTTACTTCATGATGATGACGATTAATGCATACTTAGAAGAGGTCACGAGTTGCTTTTCCATGCTAAATTGAAGTGTTTCAATTGAAAAAGATTCGCCACCACTTTTTTGTCATCAAATTTATTTTTGTATTAATATTTCTCTCTTTGTTCCTGCCTCAATGGAGATATATTTTTGAAATTTTGATCAAGGCATTTGCAGACTTTGGGCGAGAATGATAACGATTATATTTCTTTGTTTTTTATTTTTCTGTTTTTGGAAATATGTTTAGAATAGAAATCCGTTTGATAACGCAACTTCATTTTTAATTTCCAAGATAAATTTTTAGCTCTGAAATAGATTAGGAACAGATATGTGAGGTGGATTTTTTTTTTTACATTTCTAGAAATAACAACTATTCTTATCGTTCGCCGCCCGCCATGGCCCCCGCTGGCCATCCCCACATTGGCCATTCGCCACCCGTTGCCGCCGCCCACCGACCATCACAAAATTTTAAGAATAACCTATCAAATAAATTTTTACTTCGGAAATGGAAATTTTTTGTCATTATCAAATGCTATTTTCCACTTAGAAACTCATCTAAGGAACATATGTAATTTTTTCTAATTCTGGCCAGAAATGGGCCTATGAAGAAAATGGTTTTCATTTACACCCTAACAATATCAATAAGAACCCGATTTGTGCAAAGACGGGGAAAATTCGCATACAAAACCAACCCTTTCCAATGGTGTCACATGGTCACTTTGTTTTCATTTGAGCATGGTTTGTTCAATTGAATTAGTGGGATATTTCATGATTTTGAAATTTATGAATTTAGGCTGAGCTTTATTGATCTTTCTGGAGCAATAACATGGTGTTCTATGTGGGCGGCTCATTTACATCGATACACGTCGGAAAAAAAAAAAGCTAAATAATTCACGTATATAGTGAAAACTTGTTCTTCATTTTCGTCCAAACTATCATTTATGAGATTCACAATAAAATACTTCCTTGTACCATGATCCAAAAGGTTATGTCAAGTAATAATTGAACTAGCGATATTAAACAACTTTAGATAAACAATCTTAATCATTTTATCGCTCGACTAACCCATTCAACTCCTGGGAATTAACTAGGAATATTGATCAATATAATACCATTTTACTTGCTATCTCTTTTCTAACTTCCTATTTCAGGTTTTTCACGTAAATAAGGGAAAATTACCAAAAGGCATTACCCTATTGCCGTGTGCCAATTTAGTTCTAAAAATTTCGCGTTTTGCCAACTGAGTATATTCAGCTAATTTTGACTGGAATCGCTTACATAGAGTTGGTTGTTTCACGTGGCATGGTTGGCTCGGCGTGGATAATTTTTAAAATTTTTTAATATTTTTGAATCTTTTACTAATTTTTATAGTTTCTTTTCTTTTCCTCTTCTTCTCTTTTCCTTCCTTCTTCTCTTTTTTTTTTTTCCCACCTAGCCACTAGGGAGGCCATCGCGGCCGTGAGCGAGGCATGGTGACATTCGCGTGCAACCGGCGATGCCCTGGCGAGGCTGGCTCGCCCAAATCTGAGTGAGGCAGCCTCGCTTGCAACCGCGGCTCATGATAGCCTCCCTAGATCCGGGTGATGGCCGTGACCCTTGCTAACGATCGGCGAGTTCGTTTGGCCATTAAGGGAAAATAAAAATAGAAAAGAAGGAAGAAACGAGAAGGAAAAAAAAGAAAAGGAAAAATAAAATAAACGATAAATTAATAAAATATTTGAAAAAATTATAAAAATTTATCAACGTCAGCTCCAGCCTTGCCATGTAAGACGGCCAATGTCCATGTCAGGGATTTCCTGCCAAAATTGGCGGGATAGACTCAATTGACAAAACGTGAAAATGTTTATGACTAAATTGGCACAATTGAAAGGTTTAAAATTGAATTAGCACAAGTGCAATTATTTTAGGACTTTTTGGTCATTTTCCTTAAATAAGACTTACATTAATCACCGAGATCAATCACTTTACTCCATTTTCGAGCAAGGCGAGGACTTCATTACTAAATTAAGAGCCCTCTTTCACACCTCAATAACTCCAAAAGGAAAAACACTCATACGCAACATCAGTGAATTAATGACCAACATATATGGTATCTTTGCTTCCAGAGACCGTTGTTTTAAAAAATTGAGTCTTGTTTTTTTGTCAGAAAAAAAAAAGTATTGTTAACAAGTGAAAATTCATTCATCTAAACGTAAAAAATTGTCATTACACTTTACAAGAAAATTACGTGAGAGGCCTGTACCGATATTTTCATTCTCGTACTAAATTCCTTAAGTAATGACGACAAGATAACGTGTGATTAGCGAGGAAAATGATATCAAAAGGCTAATTAGGTAGTTTCAATGGCAAATGAGTAGCAAAAGAAATTCTATTAATGGGTTATATGGAGGAGTTTGAAGAAAGTTTCTTGATTGATGGGTTACGTAATTTATAACCTACAAATCAGAAAGATTCGTTGAAATATGGCACTCTCGAAAAGTATCTCACGCGCTAAGGCTTTTTTTTTCAAAACTCAAAAGAGACCTTATTACAAAAATCAAAAAACATGCGTTTTCAAGAGATAGATTATCGGGGAGTGTTAAATTAAATGCTTTCCGAAACGCGAAAGAGGATGTATCTATTAAAACAGATTGACATGGTTTCACGAGAGATATGAACGGAAAATAGGCTGGTCTCTACGTACAAACTAAACGATACCTGTCCTTCTTGGTAACTTCCGCTTCTGTCACCTGCCTTCTTTCTGGCATGCCAGTAAATTAGTTTCTTGCTTTTCTGGATTTCGCTTGACACGATGTATTATAATTGCAATGCCATTAATGTTTTGTTTGACCGTCGGTCATATCCCTTGGTGGATCCTTTTATGTTCTTTTCGCTGTGATGGGCGACTCTGTGTTCCACATCCCTTGCCGGTTAGATATTTGCTAAAAATCAAGCTACTAATATCACGACGCGAGATATGTCAGAAAAAAAGGCGAGCAATGCAGCTCGAGATCTGAATATCAGCGTAATTCTCAAGAATCAATCACGTTGCGCACAATGGTAGTTATATATATAATCGATGGATCCTATCATCCCTAACCCTCCTACCCTCCGACACCCGATAAGGTCCGAGTCAAAATCGGGGGGGCGATTCGGATAAGGTTTCGAAAAATCCAAATACGGGCCAGCCAGTTTGGATTAGGATCGAGATTAGGATTAGGATTAGTTCTTGAGCGGGGACGGCGAGAAAGAAGGGAGGCTCACGTTTTAAGAAGCGGAAGCTTAAACACAAATCGGTTTTAATTAATCGAACGTCTTTTTTTTTTAATATATTTTTCCTCTCTAATTCGTGTTCTTTTCATGAATATATATATTTTTTGTAGATAATGAAGGGATATTTTAGATAAGATTTTTTTTTTTTTTTTGTGAGGGAGTCGGTTCGAGTAGAGGTGTCAAAATGGGTCATAAACCCATTTCTTAACCCATTTATTAGTAAATGGGTCATAAATGGGTTAGTTATATTTACTAAATGGGTCATAAATGGGTAGAATTCTTATATTAGTGTTAAATGGGTCATAAATGGGTCACAAATGGGTCATAAATGAGTTTACAACTGATTTAAACCCAATGCATTTCTCTTACCCTCACTTAATCTTGCAATCACTTATTCCGTACTCTCATTTCAGCTTGGGTATGAATTTTTCTATATTTAATTAAATATGAAAGTATTTTAGCAATATGGGTCTAATCGGGTATGGGTCGGGTCGGGTATGGGTCAACAAAATTGCATTCAAGATAAATAGGTCATAAGCGGGTTGATGGGTCAATTTGGGTGGACCATTTATGACCCGACCCAAACCCAACCCGACCCACCCATTTGATGAGTCTGAATTACGAGGAGGAGAGTCGTACCCCCCCTCTTTTTGGCTCCCGTCGCATTTCACACTCCCAACTGAAAACTCCATCTCTCTCTCTCTCTCTCTCCTCTTTCTTTCTCTCTCTTGTGTACGTATCTCCTATATATATATATATACGTATACACACACACTAGCTCGCACTGCACTGCACGCAGCTTGCACCGATCAGATCATTGGGATCAAGATCGTCTCTCTCTGTCTCTGTCTCTGTCTCTCTCTCTCTAATTCTCCGATGGAGCGCGGCGACGGTATAGCAGAAGAAAGAGAGGCCGAAGGTCGTCAAAGTCGAATCGACTGACGGATACGATCATTGGGATCAAGATCTTGATGATGGTCGCGCAGAAGGAAACAAGGGAGTGAGGAAAATCAAGAAATTCGATTCATTCGACATAAAGACTGCCCAATTTAAGTCTGACCAAGGCCGTTCCTCAAACCAGGTCAGTGTTTTTCCTGTTCCCTAAAAAAAACAAGAATAAAGCTTTTCTTTCATGAAAAGCACTCTGGTTGCAGAAAAACTTTTCCTTCTTTTTTTTTTGCGTGAGCGTGTAATTAATACAATTTTTAAAAGTCGATGGGGAGCTTTTTTTATGAAATGGACTAATAGAAATGAAACACTTTTTTCTTCAGTTCCTTTCGATTATGCGAGTTGATGAAAAACATTTTAATATAAATTTGAAAGGGATATGTTGTTTAGAATTTGAGAATGGCATTATCACTCGAATTAGCTAAACGTAAAAATGCATAGGGAGAAACGCAGAAATACAAAGTGGATGGGTAACAGTCGTGGGGCTTGCCATTAGCTAGAGAAATTTCCAGATGCACATAATTGCAGGGAGAATTGTCCAAAAATTCCTAAACCTATTGTACTTTTATCAAATTAGTTGTAAACCTTTCGATTTTGCCAATTGTGTCCTAAACATTTTTACATTTTGTCAATTGAATTTATCGGGTCAATTTGCTCAGAAATCGCCGACATAGATACCGGTCATCCAACGTGATATGGCCTTGCCCAGAGCTATCATGGCCTTGCAGCCCACGGGCAAGGGGCGCGAAGGTCCTCACCAAATCTAATTTAATTTGTAAAATATAAAAATGTTGAGGATTCAATTGACAAAATTGAAAGGTTTATAATTGAATTAGCAAAAACACAATAGGTTTAGGACTTTTTAGACAATTTTCCCCATAATTGCATGGATATACAGATATTGATCTATATATTTGCAAATTTTAAAGTAATGAAATTGTTATAAGGCATAAAAATTGAGAATTTGTGATTAGGAAAATGCAGAGGGAAGTGAAAATAATGGAGTTGATGAAGAGACATGCGGAGTTTAATGTTTATCATTCTCTCGAATTGTTAGTTTACATCTTTTACTTCCTATGTTTGCTCTTGGACAATTTATTTTAACCAATTGAAAGTTCAACTAAATAGTAGCAGAGTGAAGCTAGGAAATGCTTTCATGATCATGATTTCGTTACGTCTTTCTAAATGCAGAATTTGCCGTGGGTGATGATACTGAAGCTTGCTATTCAGAGCATCGGCGTGGTGTATGGCGATTTAGGCACGTCGCCTCTCTATGTCATGCCAGGAATTTTTCCTAACGGGATAAAACACGATGACGATATTCTCGGAGCTCTATCTCTAATCTTCTACTCGATCATCCTCATTGGTTTGATCAAGTATGTCTTCATTGTTCTATCAGCAAATGACAATGGCGATGGTAAGTGATTTCTCCCTCACCATTTCACCACAAAATTATATTTGACATAGAAGGGTTTTTTTGGTCTATACCAAATCTTGTACTAATGTAGTTAGGTTTGTGGCTATGACAACATAGGAGGGACATTTGCTTTGTACTCTCTAATGTGCCGCTATGCCAAGGCGAGCTTGACCCCTAACCAACAAGCTGAAGACAAGGAAGTCTCGAACTACCGACTTGAGATGCCAAGCCGCCGCCTCCGGCGGGCCTCTGCCATAAAGTCCTTGCTCGAGAATAGCAAAGCGGCCAAGTACTTGCTCTTGTTTGTAACTATGTTGGGAACTGCCATGGTAATCGGAGATGGGGTCCTCACACCATGCATATCCGGTAGTCATTTTTTGCATTGAGATTTTTTTTATAAAAAGGATGCACCAACAGTTTTTTAAATTTTTCCGTTAATTTACAAAGGAAATGAGACACACACACACATATATCCTAATGTTTGTTTATAGTACACAACCTATCATACGTAATATTACAATATAAAATGACACTAGTTTTACCGTCTAGGCTTTTTTTATTGATCCAATGAGTTCGATTGATGATTCTGATTCTTTTCTCCTTGTTGGGGGCAGTATTGTCGGCCGTCGGGGGCATAAAAGAAGCTGCAAGTTCACTTGGAGATGATCAAATCATGTGGATTTCTGTGGTGATCTTGATCCTTCTGTTTCAAGTCCAAAGGTTCGGGACTCACAAAGTCGGATATAGTTTCGCCCCGATTCTCTCTATATGGTTCCTCAGTATCGCACTCGTCGGCATCTACAATTTCGCGAAACATGACTCGGGAGTGATCAAAGCCGTCAATCCGCTCTACATCGTCCATTACTTCAGGAGAAACAAAAAGGAGGCATGGATTTCTCTTGGAGGAGTCATTCTCTGCCTAACTGGTAATCCAAACATTTAGTCTTTTCATTGATTAATTATTGATAACTGATAACATATAGCTAGACATCATTTTATTGATTCATCTATTAGTCAATTCTTTTTTTTGCATTTAAACAAGATATATAACTTTTTTCAGGAATTGATTGTGGTTTTACGCTTTGAACCTTTGATTATAGGTTCTGAAGCATTGTTTGCTGATCTGGGGCATTTTAATATCCTGTCAATTCAATTGAGTTCATGCCTACTTGTCTTTCCTTCAATCATCCTCGCCTACTTTGGTCAGGCGGCATATCTCCGAAAGCACACTCAAGATGTTGCTAGCACTTTCTACAGCTCGATACCGGGTAAGCTTCCTCGTGCTACTTCATCCGATGCATCATTTATTCTGTTGGGTCATACAATGAATCTATCTAATGGTTTGATGCAGCACCGGTGTACTGGCCAATGTTTGTGATCGCGGTCATGGCGGCCATAATAGCAAGTCAAGCCTTGATCTCGGCCACGTTTGCCATAGTGAAGCAGTCGGTTGCGCTAGGGTGCTTCCCACGCGTGAAGGTCGTGCACACTTCGCAAAACCACGAGGGTCAGATCTACATACCTGAGGTCAACAACCTCCTCATGTTGGCCTGTGTTGGTGTCACCCTTGGCTTCAAGACCACATTGAAGTTGGGAAATGCTTATGGTAAGCAAAAGGATCGCACTATATACACACATTCAGTCTACTTATGCGGATTCCTTAATTCATTAGGCTACCTAATTGAGGTTATTGAAAGAAAAATTCACATTTATTCATAATTCTCTAATACAGGAATTGCGGTAGCATTCGTTTTCACCATCACGTCCACATTCCTCGTTATCGTGATGGTCATGATTTGGAAGACCAACATACTCCTCATAATCCTCTATGTCCTCACCATCGGGCTTGCAGAGTACGTGTTTCTAAGCTCGGTCCTCTACAAATTCGTGGACGGGGTTACGTCCCACTTGTCTTTGCTGCTGTGATGGTCACCATCAATTTTGTATGGAATTATGGATACCGAAAGAAGTACGAGTATGAGCTTGAGAACAAGGTCTCAAGGGAAGTCCTTGTCACGATCGCGTCGAACACAAATATCCACCGTGTTTCGGGGGTCGCGCTATTCTACACCGAGCTCGTCCATGGCATTTCCCCAATATTTACCCAATACATCGCCAATGTACCTGCATTGCACTCGGTCATTGTCTTCGTCTCAATTAAGTGGCTACCCGTAAGCAAGGTGCCCCTCGAGGAGCGGTTCATGTTTCAACAGGTGGAGCTTGAGGAGTCGGGCATATATCGATGTGCCGTGAGATATGGATATCGAGATGCAAAGATGGGCAGCAATTCTTCGAGAAGGCCTTGATTGACCGATTGAAGGATTTCATTCGAAGCGATGCGCCTCAACTGCCAATAAGCGAGGCGAGGCTAGTGACCATGGAATCGAAATGGTCAATGAAGAGAGAGTGCATAGAGAGATTGTATTGTTGGATGAAGCAATCAACATTGGAGGGATCATATACCTAATGGGAGAGAGTGAGGTCATAGCTTCAATTGGTTCAGGCTTCGCAAAGAGGTTTGTGATCAATTACTTGTACAACTGGCTGAAGAGGAGCGTGAGGCAGCAAGAGGAAGTGTTCAACATTCCCCACAAGAGGTTGCTCAAAGTAGGGAGCACTTATGAGGTCTAGTGGATAATGCCCATGATTTTTATTAGTAGTATATGATATAGTCGTTTGCTTTGTCCTCCCAGAGACTATTTAAGCAAAGTTTGCCTTACTTTACAAACCAAATTTTAGTATTCAAAATATAGTGAGAGTGTTTAATTTAATATTTTATGGAATTATTCTCCAAATATATATTAGTTTTTAACATAATGTCGGTACTAATTGCTACTTACATTTATATGATGTAATTAGCTAACATACGCGTGCTATATTTAAGAAGCTTTTGAGAAGGGCTGGGCAGAAATTGGATGTAGAAGATCATAGCTACATCACCAAGCTTCCATTGGTTGCTTTTTTTTTTTTTTTATCATAGTCAAGTAAACATAGAAATTAGTGGATGTTCAGAACTCATAGTTATGACAAATAGAGAAAGTCTTTTTCTTGATTAGAAGGCATAATAATAAACTGAATATCATCTTATTTTCATCTAATAAGGTTCACCATTGATAGGAATAGCTGCGCACCAACACGTATGAAAAACTCATAACATATACAGTAACGCACGATAAGATAGTATACACACTGGTATGTACTGTAAGGATGTTTACCAAGTACTTTTCTCTAAACCTGACAATTAAGATATATATATTCCAATATAAAATATTTACGCTTTCTTAAAAGAGTTATCTCGTTGATCAAGTTCATTAATAAGATAAATCGATCTAATAATATAAAGATAGGATTTGTTAAATCTAGTAGGAATCGATAATAATGCTACAATTTACAGCGCACTAACTTTCATCGTGAGATGTGCAATCAATAATTGGCAATCCAACGTCGCCTTATTAAACAATACGTGTCAATTCTATTGCATTTTACGAAAACCAGATACTATGAGTGCAATTGCATATAACAAACTTAACATACATTTTCTTGTATAGGCTTTCCTTTTTACCTTTGGGATAAGGGCACTATAAGGGGCATAACTTTTTTTTCGACCACGTAAAGTGTCATAACTTCTAAAAAAATGTACTTGAGGGTTACCATTTTCAATCGATCACTTAAATATCAAAAATTTTAAAAATGTTCACCCAAGTGCCGGAACCGACATGGCATGACACTTGTGGTAAACACTTTTGATAAATTATGTTACTCAGGTGATTAATTGAAAAGTTAAATGACACTTAAGTGATTAGATAAATAGTTACGATACTTAAGTGAGCACCATACATTAATTATGGTACTTAGATAATCGAAAAAAAAAATTATGGCACCCAAGTGAGCCCTCATTTAAAGTTTGACACTTGCGGTGTTCTTATCCCTTTACCTTTTGTACCAGCCTGAAATTTCGATGTGAATTCGGGATCAATAAATTGACAATATTTAGCATTTCATTTTAGCAAGTTTCGCTTAGAGCTGATCACTCTAGGGATACTAACCAAAGAGGTAGGGCTAATTAGGAAGATGGTACGTGGACCAGAGACCCGATCGTTAATCGGACACCGATCTTGAAAAACGATGAGGGAATATTTTGGGTCAATGGGGGCCGATCTTAGTAAAAGTGACGGATTTGGTTTGGCCAAAGCCAACAATATACAAGTGGATCGCGAGTGATTCCGCAAGTCCGAGAGTGCACGTGGCCAACCGGTCCCGAAACTTGAACCGAACGATCGCGACCTCCGGAAATAGCGATAATTCCTTTCTTTCTCTTAGTGATCGAGGCTATTTCGACTCGAGTACTCCTAGGTCGATACGCGTAAACCTTAAACAACCACCTGTTAGTCAGAGGCTTTAAAATTTGAAATTTGACGAGTTTTTATCATGAAATTGGATCCGGATTTCGGCGTCAATTTTCGAAGGCTTAAAGGACCATCTGCACGATTTTGACGTCATATTACGCTGGCCACGCACGTTTGGGGATAGTACGATCGAAAAATGGAATTTCAACCCCGAAGTTAAAAATTACGGTTTTGCCCCTGTGGACATCGAGGTTGGATTTTGAGCCCGTTTGAGGTTGTTTTTCGAGATTGATGTCATTTTGGGGTGGCCACGTGCATTTAAAGCAGTTACGGCCAAAAATTGGAATTTTGGCTCAGAAGCAAAAAATAATATTATTTTATTCACAGGATTTTGCAGTCGATTTTCGATGGCTTAAGAGGCTACTTTCGCGATTCCTACGCCATATTATGTTGGCCACACTCATTTGGGGTTGATAGAGATAAAAATTGGAATTTCGCCCCGAGACCGGAAAAATGACCATTTTGCCCCTGGTCTAATTTTTTGTCTGAATTTTTGGGATATTTCACCAGAGGTTATCAGCTGCATTATTGGACCAAAAGACCACTTTGCCCATCAATTATTAGGCTAGAATGAACGTCGGCCGTTGGATTAGGGGTATTTTGATCAAATGGCCTGGATCGATGACACGTGGTGCTTTGGACTGATATTTTTGATCAACTCAAACCAGTTTCTCTCTCCTCCCAGCTCCTATTCGGCAGATCACCCCCAGACCAGCAGCCCCTCTCTCGATTTCCTTCTCCGCTAGTTTCCTCGCCACTTGTCGAAGCTCACCGTTGGCCGGCGGAGCGTCGCCGCCGGCCACCGCGCCTCACCGTCGACCACCTTGGTCCCTAGCCTCAGCCTTAGCTTCACCCAACCCTTTTTTCTCTCTCTTTTTCCCTCTTTCTCTCTCTTTTCTTTCTAACTAAAGGATCGTCAGAGCAAGTTCCGCTTGGAAGCCCGATCGGCCAAGGCTGCCCGTTTAGAAACGCCACCCGCCATCCGACCACGCAGCAGCGTCTGGCCTTGACCGTTACTATCCGTCTGATGTCCGTCGTCTGATCGATCTTGTAACTTGAAGTACACCACCGTCAAATACGCCCGTCATTGCCTCTGCTTGACCATCGTCCCCGCCGTCCCCGTACAAGTTAAATCTTTAAACCGTCACGGTCCCGTCGTCGCCGTGTTGAAATACACCACTAGGCCGCCGTCCGTATGCCCGTGAATAAGTCTTGCGATCCGTCAGAACGCCATCACCGCCGATTTCACCGTTCATCAATGATCGCTGCCGTTTCCCCCATTGCCGTGGTCTAGAAATTAAGTGAGTATATTCCCTAAACCCGGATTAGGATTGATAGTGAGTTTTTCTGGACTAGCTTAGTTATTATCAGTGTATTTTGGACTGGCTTAGGTGGTATCGATATATAATTCAAACTGGATTGAGGATCAATTGGTGGAATAAATCCAAGAAATTTAGTGGGTTTGTTAGAAATAATTATTGGGTTAATTCAGATTAGTTGGTGATTATGTGATTGGACTGTTGGGTGTGCCCGGACTGAATGACTGGTTGATTGTTGTGCCCAATTGTTGGGAAATTGTATAATGCCATGTCGTGTGACTGAGTGGCCGACAAATGCGGAGTGTGATTGGCTAATTGATGGCATGAATTTGACTAGGTGCCTAAACTGGTTGTTGCTCATGGTGCATTATACTGCATCGCATGGTCACGCATTATGAGTGTCGGGAATGAGGCGTGTGATGAATTGTGCAAGAATGCGTACCTGCCATGTGCATGTGATCACTTGATTAAATTATGCCCAAATGCATTACGTGGGGGCTCAGATAAAATTGGCAATGTGCCGTGTGATCACTTAAGGCCTTCGGGTCGTGCCGTCCTGAGGCGTTTTACACAGGACAATGCCCGGTTCGTCCAGAAGATGACCAACCTGATGTGTTTTACGCGGACTCTGGTTTGTGAGGAGATCGGTGTTGCGCCTGATGCGTTTTACGTGGGCTAGAGACACCGGGCCATGAGCGCTTTGGCGCTGGCCGTGAAGTGTTGTTGGCCTTCGGGTCGTGGTCAAATGCTTTCCCAAGCTCGAAAGGGGATGTATCTATTAAACAGATTGTCTATGTGCAAACTAAACAATACCTCTCCTTCTTAATTATTTCCTATTTGCAATAACCATAACCACGTCAGAAACGTTAACTCTTCTCCCTCGTCTCGTCGAATCTATTTGAGTTTCTTCCGCTGCGAGAAAGTCCTTCTGTTGTTCCCTCTGCAACATCTCCTCTATCTGGTCCACACCAGAACGAAAGTTTCCGTCACTTACCTTCTTTTTGGTATGCAAGTAAATTTACTTTCTTCTTTTCTGGATTTCGCATGACACGATGAATTAGAGTTTTGTTTTACCGTCGGTCATATCCCTTGGTAGATCCTTTTATGTTTTCTTCTTTGTGATGCGTGACTCTGTGTTTCTCGTTTGAAGCGGGTGGTTTCACTCATCTTCATCTCTATGTCGCTGTGAGTCTTGAATGGAGCGCGAGGGTATAACAGAAGAAGAGGGGTTGAAGGTTGTCGAAGTCGACTCAACTAACGGATATGATCATCAGGATCAAGATCAAGACGGTAATCGCGCAGAGGGAGATGAGGGATTGAGGAAAATCAAGAAACTTGATTCGTTCGACATAGAGACCGTCCGGCTCAAGTCGGACCATATCCATTCATCAAACCAAGTTAGTGTTTTCCCTCGTCCCTGAAAAAGCAAAACGAAAGAATAAAGTTTTTCTTTCATAAAAATACTCCGGTTGGAAAGAATTTCAAGTTACTACTTGAGATACTTAGTTCAAATAAAGTTCCTACAATTTTTTTTTTTGCATGAATATGTAACTAGAACAATTTTTAGAAGTCGATAGAAAACTTACTTTCGGTGAAATGGATTAATAGATACAACATACATTTTTTTTAGTTCCTTTCAGTTACGCAAGTTGATAAAACAACATTTTGATTTTAATTTGAAAGGGATATGTCGTTTAGAATTTGAAAATGGCATTATCACTCGAATTAGCTAAATATAAGAATGCATAGAGGAAAACTTAGAAACAAAAAAGCTGATGGGTAATAATCGTGGGGTTTGCCAATATATATTAGCTAAATCGTTAGAGAAATTTCCAGTTGCACATAATTGCGTGGATATACAAATATTGATCTATATATGTGCAAATTTTAAAGTGCTGAAATTGTTAGAAGGCGTAAAAATTGAAACTCTGTGCTTAGGAAAATATCGAGGGAAGTGAAAATAATGGAGTTGGTGAAGAGACACGCGGAGTTTAATATTGATCATTCTCTCGAATTGTTTAGTTTACATCTTTCCTTTCTTATGTTTGTTCTTGGACTATTTATCATAACCAATTGAAAGTTCAACAGAATCGTAGCAAGAGTGAAACTGGGAAATGCTTTTATGATCATGATTTGGTTACGTCTTTCTAAATGCAGAATTTGCCATGGGGGAATGGTAATGAAGTTTGCGATTCAAAGCATCGGGGTGGTGTATGGCAATTTAGGCACGTCCCCTCTCTATGTCATGCCAGGAACTTTTCCTGATGGGATAAAACACAAAGAAGATATCCTCGGGCGCTATCTTTGATCTTCTACTCAATCATCCTCATTTTCTTGATCAAGTATGTCTTCATTGTTCTATCAGCAAATGATGATGGTGATGGTAAGCGATTTCTTTCTCACCATTTCACCACAAAACTCATTTGACATAGCAGGTTTGCTTTTTGTCTATACCAAATCTTGTACTAATGTAGTTAGGCTTTTGGCTATGAAAATATAGGTGGGACGTTTGCTTTGTACTCTCTAATGTGCCGCAATGCCAAGGTAAGCTTGACCCCTAGCCAACAAGCCGAAGACAAGGAAGTCTTGAACTACCGACTTGAGGTGCCGAGCAGCCGCCTCTGGCAGGCCTCCACCATGAAGTCAATGCTCGAGAATAGCAAAGCGGCCAAGTACTTACTCTTGTTTGTAACTATGTTGGGCACTGCCATGATCATTGGAGACGGGATCCTAACACCATGCATATCCGGTAGTCATTTTCTATTTAGATTTTTTATAAGAAAAGGATGCACCAATAATTTTTGACTTTTCCCTTAATCTGAAAAGGAAATGAGACGTGTGTGTATATATGTCGTAATGATTTTTCCATATTACATTCAATCATAGGTTATATTACAATATAAATTGACACGCTTTATTTAATGTCTCGGATTCTTTATTGATACAATTAGTTCTCTTGGTTGAATTTCAATAGATGGCTCTGATTCTTTTCTTCTTTTTTGGGGCAGTGTTGTCGGCTGTTGGGGGCATAAAAGAAGCTACAAGTTCACTTGGAGATAATCAAATCATGTGGATCTCTGTGGTGATCTTGATCCTTCTGTTTCAAGTCTAAAGGTTCGGTACTCACAAAGTCGGATACAGCTTCGCCCCAATTCTCTCTTTATGGTTCCTCGGTATCGCACTCATCGGTATCTACAATATCGTGAAACATGACTCGGGAATGATAAGAGCTGTCAATCCGCTCTACATCGTCGATTACTTCATGAGAAACAAAAAGGAAGCATGGATATCTCTTGGAGGGGTCATTCTCTGCCTAACTGGCAATCCAAACATCTAATCTTTTCATTGATTAATTATTGATAACTGATAACATATAGCTAGACATCACTTAAATACATAACTTTTTTTTAAGAATTAATTGTGGCTTCAAGCGTTGAGCATTTGATTGTAGGTTCTGAAGCATTGTTTGCTGATCTGGGGCACATTAATATCTTGTCAATTCAATTTAGTTCATGCGTAGTTGTCTTTCCTTCAATCATCCTCGCCTACTTTGGTCAGGCGGCGTATCTCCGAAAGCACACTCAAGATGTTGCTAGCACTTTCTACAGCTCGATACCGCGTAAGCTTCCTCGTGCTACTTCATCCGATGCATCATTTATACTGTCGGATCATACAACGAATCTATCTATTGGCTTGATGCAGGAACGGTGTATTGGCCAATGTTTGTGATCGCTTTGATGGCAGCGATAATAGCAAGTCAAGCCATGATATCGGCCACGTTCTTTATAGTGAAGCAGTTGGTCGCGCTTGGGTGCTTCCCAAATGTGAAGGTCGTGCATACTTCGCAAAACCACGAGGGTCAGATTTACATACCTGAGGTCAACACCCTCCTCATGTTGGCCTGTGCTGGTGTCACCCTTGGCTTCAAGACCACATTGAAGTTGGGCAACGCTTATGGTAAGCAAAAAGGATCACACTATATACACTCACATTTAGTCTACTTATGCAAATTCCCTATTTCATTAAGCTACCTAATTGGGGTTTTTGAAAGAAAAATTCTCATGTATTCGTATATCTTTATTACAGGTTTTGCAGTAGCATTCGTTTTTACTATCACGTCCACATTCCTCATTATAGTGATGATCATGATTTGGAAGACCAATATATTCCTTGTAATCCTCTATGTCCTCACCATCGGGCTCGTAGAGTATGTGTTTCTAAGCTCGGTCCTCTACAAATTCGTGGATGGGGGTTATGTCCCACTCACCTTTGCTACGGTGATGGTCACCATCATGTTGCTATGGAATTACGGATACCAAAAGAAGTACAAGTATGAGCTCGAGAACAAGGTCTCGAGAGAAGACCTCGTAACAATCATGTCGAACACAAACATGCACCAGGCCCCCGGGGTCACCCTATTCTACACCGGGCTCGTCCATGGCATTTCCCCAATATTCACCTAATATGTCACTAATGTACCTGCATTGCACTCAGTCCTTGTTTTCGTCTCACTCAAGTCACTACCCATAAGCAAGGTGCCCATCGAGGAGCAGTTCTTCTTTCAACAAGTGGAGCGGCAGGTGTCGGGCATATATCGATGTGTTGTGAGATACGGCTATCAAGATGCAAAGATAGAGCCGCACTTCTTTGAGAAAGTCTTGATTAACCGATTGAAGGATTTCATTCGGAATGACGCAACACCCGCTCCAGACCAGCAAGGTGAGGGTAGTGATCATGAAATTGCAATGGTCAATGAAGAGAGAGTGCAAAGAGATTGGATTGGTGGATGAAGCAATCAAGATTGGAGGGATCATGTATCTAATGGGACAGAGTGAGGTGATGGCTTCGAGTGGTTCAGGCTTTGCAAAAAGGTTTGTAATCAATTGCTTGTACAACTGGTTGAAGAGGTGCGTGAGGCAGTAAGAGGAAGTGTTCAATATTCCCCACAAGAGGCTGCTCAAAGTAGGGATCACTTATGAAATCTATTGGAAATGTCCATGATTTTAATTAATAGTATATGATATAGTTGAAATTTGAAATTTATATTTGGTTGTTTGCTTTGTCCTCCTAGAGACTATTTAAGCAAAGTTCGTGAATTTTGGTTGTCTCCCTTGTCCTTTTAGAGACTATTTAAGCAAAGTTTGGGTTTCTTGATGAACCTCCTCATGATATTCTAAATATAGTTTGAGTGTTTAATTATATATTTTGTGAATTGTTCTTCAACACACATTTATTTTAAACGTACTGTATTAATTGCAACTTAATTTATTTGATGAAATTAGGTAACATATGCGTGCTGAATTTAAGTAGCTTTTGAGAAGGGCTTGACAGAAATTGGATGTAGAAGACCATAGCTACATCACCAAGCTTCCATTGGCTGCTTGAGTTGGAGCTTAATATAAATTTCTCATTTAAACACGTCATAGTTTTTCCGAGCTTGACAAGAACTACTATAGTTTTGCTAGTTCCTCTCTAATTAGTGAACCGTATGGTCAAGTAGCGCACCAATACGTTGATGTCATTTCAATCTTATGAAAACTTTATGACAAATATATTAACCCATATTAAGATAATATATACATTGATATATAATATAAGGATGTTTTACAAAGTACTCTCTAATGCTAATACTTAAGGTATATATAATACGATGAGTTCATCAATGACTAAAAGGTATTGTATGATATGCTACAATATAACTATTTCCATTATTACTTTTTTTAAGGGTTAATACCACCAAAAAACCCCAAACTGATACACATGTGACAAATCTATTCCCAAACTAATTTTTTGACCATCAAAAACTCTAAATTGGTACACCTGTGACAAATTTACAATATAATTCTTCGCCGAGGTCTAGCGACAGACTAGAGGAAGAAGGGAGGGGAGGAAAAAACAAAAGAAAAGAAAGAAAAATATAAACATAAATAATTCGAAAAAATATTAAAAGTTGTCCACGTCAATGCCAACCATGCCACGTAGGCCAATTGGTGTTTATGTCAGCAATATCCGGCCAAAATTAGCTTGAAGTACTAAATTGACACTATGCCAAAAGGTTTAAGACTAAATTGACACTAATATGATAGGTTTAGGCCTACGCCACATAGGCCAACCGAGGTTCACGTCAGCAATATCTTGGCTAAAATTAGTCGGAAGGACTGAATTGGCACTACACTAAAACGTTTAGGACTTTTCTGACACTTTTCTCATTTAAAATGTTCGGATCGATTTAACAGCCTAGGCTAAAATTATGATGCAAAAAATTACACTATAGACTGATAAAACTTGTAATTCAAATCTAGTATCTAAATAGTAATTAAATAATTAAATAATTTCAAAATAAATATTATGATTAACCTATCTTATAAATTCAAACTAAAAGGAACATCCGTTAAAACAAAACAAAACTTTGACTACATTAGGCAAGTAGAATTAACACAGGAATAAAGTGAAAACACTTTTCAAGCAATTCACATTACCAAAGCAAAGTGAAATCAAATCTATGTCCAATTATATGCCTCGACCAAATGTAAATTGATCAAATGATATTTACTGAAAATTTCTCATTTGATAAAATTCTTAAGTCGTTCCATTTCCGGTATGAAATTAAAGCAAACAATGGTTTTTGACGACACAGAGGAGATGCTCTCCACGATGAGTTTGTCTTGTCTCCAGCCCTGAAATGGCATGGATTGCAAAGACCAAGACACAGCTCCGGTCTGGTGAAAGGTCTAATGGTAGTACAAACAGAGCAATTTATAAAATACGATATGAAGCACATAGGATTACGAAAAAGTGGCCAGCGGTTTTGCCCACAGAGGACTTCTGATTGTAGGCAAGCAATAGCGAGAGCTAAATAAATAATCGTCTATGGAACTCAGCAGTTTTACCACCACCGGAATGACCAAAGAAAAAGGAATCAGGAGCAGTAGAATGTGATTTGATTAGCTCATTGGTGTGTAAGTGCAAAATAATACCTTATCGAACGTTTCCTAAATAGCTTCATCAGTCAAATTCTTAGAGTCTCCTTTCTTCAGTATATTGTCACAAATGGCCAGCGGTTTTGCAGTTGAGCTTCCACTGACTCCCTTAGTACAGAAAAATCCTTTCGAGCATACAGAAGAGCAGAGAACTTGACATTAAGCATAAACAGGGATGCCCAGAAACAGGGATGCCCAGAAGCAGAACTAGCAGCAGTAGCATAATACCTTTTGAAGGACAGTGTGGTTCTCGAAACTATCTTTGACATGTGCTGGGTACTTATTATGTACTTTAATCACCTTCCTCACAAGAACCTGCAAATTGTGCACCTACATCAGCTTCCTTTCCATATTTAGCCTCTTCCTTCCAAAATAAAATATGAAAAAAGTGGATACAATTACTTGTTCTTGCAGACCAAGTTCTGAACACACAAATTCATTCCCAAACACTTGAGACTTTCATTCAAAACCATACCAAATCTGTCCGAAGGCTGCTTCACCACACCACATCAAGAGATATAAATTCACTTGCCAAGTTGCCAGTGCTGAACGCCCAAATTTTGCTCTCAAAGTCTCAGGACCTCGTGAGTTTTGACCAATCTTGTGCTTTTATTGGGCACAGAAACTTTGCATGATCAAATGATTCAGCATGAGTTATGGTAATGCACTCAACCAAATTTCTAACCCAATATTATGATTGAATTCTTGAAGATATCTCACCATCAGACATACAAAAAATGAAGTGAGAATCATAAGTTTACCCTTTCATGAAGAACCAGTATGAAACAAGGCTGGTTCAGCGTGAGTTATGGCAATGCACTCAACCAAATTTCTAACCCAATATTATGATTGAATTCTTGAAGATATCTCACCATCACACATACAAAACTGAAGTGAGAATCATAAGTTTACCCTTTCATGAAGAACCAGTATGAAACAAGGCTGTAAAAAACCTAATTGCAGGTCCAGTTCAGAAGATAAGAAAGTTCCAACATATTGCTGCACAACACGAAATCGGAATGATAATTTGTGTTAAAACAAGTAGAGTCTCATTCTTAAAGATTTGGGACTAAGGACAAATCAACCCGAAAACACCAATAGTCATTTGGGTGCTTCCATACCAGCGGAAGATGCTGGATGGTCCCGCTCTAAGTTTCGGACAATCATTACATGATATCTTGGTGCATATTCTTCAATTGCTGATACTTGGTCTTCAAGGCAAAATGTACAGGCATTTTCAGCTCATGCGCTCCCAATTAATCAAGTGGAAGAGGTACAGCTGAACTCGTGGGTCTTCAAAACCCTTCGGAAAGAAAATGATGGAGCCCCCCTCTGCCGTTTCCCATGTCTGCAGCAACTTCTGTAGCTGGACAGTAGACTAGCAGTTTTTCATGCAAGATATCTGAACAAATTAGGATTATCTTTGTCCCTCTCCAAATAGTCCCGAGTGATCAAATCTTCTATCCGCTTTTTGATCGCCCTGAAATCAGGCTGCAATAGAAATGTTCTCAGTTAATAAAGATGAGCCCATATTTGCAAGGGAGACGGGCAAAAAACATTAATTAAGGGAAAAGATAGAGACCATCACAGACCTCAAACATGTTTCGTAACTGCTCGACGCACTCCATAACCAGCTGCTGATGACCTAAAACTTTCTTCATGATGCGCACAGTTGACGCATCTATGGCGTAGCGCCGATCCTTATCAACGTCTTCAATTACTCTCTTTTTTTCGTTCACAGGAGGGAGTGGAATCTGGTGATTGGCAGATTGCAGTCATTTCACTGCATAGGAATTGAAAACTAAGGAAAAAATGGAAAAATGTTGAGAAACAATCTCAATACCTTGATCCTCCTCATTTTGTCAGTGAATTTCGCATCAAATTCAAAGTGATCGGTCTTTATTTTTGTAAACGATTATTTTAGGAAAATATTTTTTAAATAATTCATTTTTAGCAAAACAAACAAAGAATGGACCACTTTTATAAAGTGAATGCTCACTGCTTTTTGTAATTTATAAAGGGTACCGTGGCCATGTTTGTTCAAAATTTTGGACCACAAAAAAGTTAATCAACCCTGATGCCAAAAGTAATTAAGGTAATAAAACTTTTAATTTAATTTCAGTAAAACAGTAAGCTCAACAAAAATGAATTATTATTCGAGTTCCCAAAAATCTAACAATTCAGAAATAAAATTCTCGAAAATCAAGGTTTAAAATCAAATTTCTTGTTTAATCAATGAAACACGTTATAAAAAAGGGAAATTGTACAAAGTCATATGCCTATTGTGTGGCTGCTAATTCAGTCATAAACTTTCCAATTTTGCCAATTTTTTTTGTCAAAACAATTTTACCAATTTAGTCCTAAATATTTTGATGATTTTCTAATATTCTTCACCTAGTCAATTTTGGCGGAGTTTACTAACATGGCGATTTGATCAAGTGCCAATTGGCCATACGCGAGGGCCGTGCCGCCCTCACATGATGAGAGAAATTTGTATTTTTAGTTTGCAATGCATGACGAATTTAAGAGATTACCTTACAGTTATCTTGACCATTTTTTATTTACAATGTTGTACATTATAGATTAACATCCTTACATATTGCGTTTGCTAACAAAATCTTTAAAAATTTCGAAGAATAGAAATATCTAAGTAATCATTATTTCATTTCTCTTATTCTATTTAACTTTCTAGATTTTTCATGATTTGTTCATTATCTTAGCAATACCCACGCTATTATATTAAGTCTATTACGGAGAAATACAAAATAAATTGAAAATAACGCATTTAGAGCTTTGTTCATATAGCACTATAAGTTATCTCTGTCTTCCAAAATACAAATAGGAATATCACATTTGGGTCATATATGACTCTAAAAACTTAAATAAAGGATACATTAAGTTTAGAGTTTTCTTTCAATCTTAGCATATTTAAAGTAATTTCAGAATTGTTTTTAAATAAGTTTTGACAAGGTTGCATAGTTTGTCAAATGAATTAGTTACCTATCAACTCAGGAATAGAATAGTGTAATTGAATATACATTGCCTATCAACTCAGGAATAGAAGAGGGTAACAAAAATACATACATGTGCATAATGGTGATGATGATGATTAATTAACAGCTTTTACCAAATCGCAACTTACTTCATGATGATGATGATTAATGCATACTTAGAAGATGTCACGAGTTGCTTTTCCATGCTAAATTGAAGTGTTTCAATTGAAAAAGATTCGCCACCACTTTTTTGTCATCAAATTTATTTTTGTATTAATATTTCTCTCTTTGTTCCTGCCTCAAAGGAGATATATTTTTGAAATTTTGATCAAGACATTTGTAGACTTTGGGCGAGAATGATAATGATTATATTTCTTTGTTTTTTATTTTTCTGTTTTTGGAAATAAGTTTAGAACAGAAATTCGCTTGATAACGCAACTTCATTTTTTTATTTCCAAGATAAATTTTTAGCTCAGAAATAGATTAGGAACAGATATGTGAGGTGGATTTTTTTGTTACATTTCTAGAAATAACAACTATTCTTATCATTTTCACCGCCACGGCCCCCCGCTGGCCATCCCCCCTCCCCCCAATTAAGAATAACCTATCAAACAAATTTCCATTCCGGAAACAAAAATTTTGTATCATTATCAAATGCTATTTTCCACTTAGAAACTCATCTAGGTAACAGATATAATTTTTTTTCTAATTCTGGCCAGAAATGGGCGTAGGAAGAAATGGTTTTCATTCACACCCTAACAATATCAATAAGAACCCGATTTGTGCAAAGACGGGGAAAATTCGCATACAAAACCAACCCTTTCCAATGGTGTCACATGGTCACTTTGTTTTCATTTGAGCATGGTTTGTTCAATTGAATTAGTGGGATATTTCATGATTTCGGAATTTATGAATTTAAGCCGAGTTTTATTGATCTTTCTGGAGCAATAACATGATGTTCTATGTGGGCGGCTCATTTACATCGATACACGTCGGAAAAAAAAAAGCTAAATAATTCACCTATATAGTGAAAAGTTGTTCTTCATTTTCGTCCAAACTATCATTTATGAGATTCACAATAAAATACTTCCTTGTACCATGATCCAAAAGGTTATGTCAAGTAATAATTCAACTAGCGATACTAAACTTTAGATAAACAATCTTAATCATTTTATCACTCGACTAACCCATTCAACTCCTGGGAATTAACTAGGAATATTGATCAATATAATACCATTTTACTTGCTATCTCTTTTCTAACTTCCTATTTCGGGTTTTTCACTTAAATAAGGGGAAAATTACCAAAAAGGTATTACCCTATTGCACGTGTGCCAATTTAGTTCTAAAAATTTGGCGTTTTTGCCAATTGAGTCCATTCAACTAATTTTGGTATAATCGCTAACATGGAGTTGGCTGTTCTCACGTGGCATGGTTGGCTCGACATGGATAATTTTTTAAAAAATTTTAATATTTTTTGAATCTTTTACTAATTTTATAGTTTCTTTTCTTTTCCTCTTCTTCTCTTTTCATTCCTTCTTTTCTTTCTTTTTTTTTCCCACCTAGCCCTTTGGGAGGCCATCGCAGCCATGGCGGGCATGGTGACATTCGGGTGCAACCCGGCGATGCCTGGCGGGCTGGCTCGCCGTCAGGTGAGTGAGGGCAACCTCACTTGCAAGCATGACTCATGATAGCCTCCCTAGATCTAGGCGACAACCGCGACCCTTGCTAGCGATCGGTGAGTTAGATTTGGCCATTATGGGAAAATAAAATAGAAATGATGGAAGGAAAAGAGAAAAAAAAAAAAAAAAAGGAAAAATAAAATAAGCGATAAATTAATAAAATATTTGAAAAAATTATAAAAATTTATCAATGTCAGCTCGACTTTGTCACGTAAGGCGGCCAATGTCCATGTCAAGGATTTTCTTTCAAAATCGGCGGGATAAACTCAATTGACAAAACGTGAAAATGTTTATGACTAAATTGGCACGATAGAAAAGTTTAAAATTGAATTAGCACAAGTGCAATTATTTTTAGGAATTGTTTGGTCATTTTCCCTTAAATAAGACTTACATTAATCACCGAGATCAATCACTTAACTCCATTTTTCGAGCAAGGCGAGGACTTCATTACTAAATTAAGAGCCCTCTTTCACACCTCAATAACTCCAAAAGGAAAAACACTCATACGCAACATCAGTGAATTAATGACCAACATATATGGTATCTTTGCTTCCAGAGACCGTTGTTTTAAAAATTGAGTCTTGTTTTTTTGTCAGAAAAAAAAAGTATTGTTAACAAGTGAAAATTCATTCATCTAAACGTAAAAATTGTAATTACACTTTTCAAGAAAATTACGTTTAGCGGCCTGCGCCCGATATTTTCATTCTCATACTAAATTCCTTAAGTAATGACGACAAGATAGCGTATGATTAGCGAGGAAAATGATATCATAAGGCTAATTAGGTAGTTTCAATGGCAAATGAGTAGCAAACGAAATTCTATTAATGGGTCATATGGAGGAGTTTGAAGAAAGTTTCTTGATTGATGGGTTCGTAATTTATAACCTACAAATCAAAAGATTCGTTGAAATATGGCACTCTCATAAAAGTATCTGACGCTAAGGCTTTTTTTGAAACTCAAAGGAGACCTTATTACAAAATAAAAAACATGCGTTTTCAAGAGATAGATTATCGGGGAGTGTTAAATTAAATGCTTTCCGAAACACGAAAGAGGATGTATCTATTAAACAGATTGACATGGTTTCACGAGAGATATGAACGGAAAATAGGCTGGTCTCTACGTACAAACTAAACGATGCCTGTCCTTCTTGGTAACTTCCGCTTCTGTCACCTGCCTTCTTTCTGGCATCAGGCATGCCAGTAAATTAGTTTCTTCTTTTTCTGGATTTCGCTTGACACGATGTATTATAATTGCAATGCCATTAATGTTTTGTTTGACCGTCGGTCATATCCCTTGGTGGATCCTTCTATGTTCTTTTCTCTGTGATGGGCGACTCTGTGTTTCTCCTTTGAAGCAGGCGGTCCCTCTCTGTCTCTCTGTCTCTCTCTCTCTCTCTAATTCTCCGATGGAGCGCGGCGACGGTATAGCAGAAGAAGAGAGGCCGAAGATCGTCAAAGTCGAATCGACTGACGGATACGATCATTGGGATCAAGATCTTGATGATGGTCGCGCAGAAGGAAACAAGGGAGTGAGGAAAATCAAGAAATTCGATTCATTCGACATAAAGACTGCCCAATTTAAGTCTGACCAAGGCCGTTCCTCAAACCAGGTCAGTGTTTTTCCTGTTCCCTAAAAAAAACAAGAATAAAGCTTTTCTTTCATGAAAAGCACTCTGGTTGCAGAAAAACTTTTCCTTCTTTTTTTTTTGCGTGAGCGTGTAATTAATACAATTTTTAAAAGTCGATGGGGAGCTTTTTTTATGAAATGGACTAATAGAAATGAAACACTTTTTTCTTCAGTTCCTTTCGATTATGCGAGTTGATGAAAAACATTTTAATATAAATTTGAAAGGGATATGTTGTTTAGAATTTGAGAATGGCATTATTACTCGAATTAGCTAAATGTAAAAATGCATAGGGGAGAAACGCAGAAATACAAAGTGGATGGGTAACAGTCGTGGGGCTTGCCATTATATATTAGCTAATTAGCTAGAGAAATTTCCAGATGCACATAATTGCAGGGAGAATCGTACAAAAATTCCTAAACCCATTGTACTTTTACCAAATTAGTTGTAAACCTTTCGATTTTGCCAATTGTGTCCTAAACATTTTTACATCTTGTCAATTGAATTTATCGGGTCAATTTTGCTCAGGAAATCGCTGACATAGATACCGGTCATCCAACGTGACATGGCCTTGCCCGAGCTATCGGCGGCCTTGCAGCCCACGGGCAAGGCGAAGGTCCTCACCAAATCTAATTTAATTTGCAAAATATAAAAATGTTGAGGATTCAATTGGCAAAATTGAAAGGTTTATAATTGAATTAGCAAAAACACAATAGGTTTAGGACTTTTTAGACAATTTTCCCCATAATTGCATGGATATACAGATATTGATCTATATATTTGCAAATTTTAAAGTAATGAAATTGTTATAAGGCATAAAAATTGAGAATTTGTGATTAGGAAAATGCAGAGGGAAGTGAAAATAATGGAGTTGATGAAGAGACATGCGGAGTTTAATGTTTATCATTCTCTCGAATTGTTAGTTTACATCTTTTACTTCCTATGTTTGCTCTTGGACAATTTATTTTAGCCAATTGAAAGTTCAACCACATATTAGCAGAGTGAGGCTAGGAAATGCTTTCATGATCATGATTTCGTTACGTCTTTCTAAATGCAGAATTTGCCATGGGTGATGATACTGAAGCTTGCTATTCAGAGCATCGGCGTGGTGTATGGCGATTTAGGCACGTCGCCTCTCTATGTCATGCCAGGAATTTTTCCTAACGGGATAAAACACGAAGACGATATTCTCGGAGCGCTATCTCTAATCTTCTACTCGATCATCCTCATTGGTTTGATCAAGTATGTCTTCATTGTTCTATCAGCAAATGACAATGGCGATGGTAAGTGATTTCTCCCTCACCATTTCACCACAAAATTATATTTGACATAGAAGGGTTTTTTTGGTCTACACTAAATCTTGTACTAATGTAGTTAGGTTTGTGGCTATGACAACATAGGAGGGACATTTGCTTTGTACTCTCTAATTTGCCGCTATGCCAAGGCGAGCTTGACCCCTAACCAACAAGCTGAAGACAAGGAAGTCTTGAACTACCCACTTGAGATGCCGAGCCGCCGCCTCCGGCTGGCCTCTGCCATAAAGTCCTTGCTCGAGAATAGCAAAGCGGCTAAGTACTTGCTCTTGTTTGTAACTATGTTGGGAACTGCCATGGTAATCGGAGATGGGGTCCTTACACCATGCATATCCGGTAGTCATTTTTTGCATTGATATTTTTTTTATAAAAAAAGGATGCACCAATAGTTTTTTAAATTTTTCCCTTAATTTACAAAGGAAATGAGACACACACACACACATATATCCTAATGTTTGTTTATAGTACAACCTATCATACATAATATTACAATATAAAATGACACTAGTTTCACTGTCTAGGCTTTTTTATTGATCCAATGAGTTCGATTGATGATTATGATTCTTTTCTCCTTGTTGGGGGCAGTATTGTCGGCCGTCGGGGGCATAAAAGAAGCTGCAAGTTCACTTGGAGATGATCAAATCATGTGGATTTCTGTGGTGATCTTGATCCTTCTGTTTCAAGTCCAAAGGTTCGGGACTCACAAAGTCGGATATAGTTTCGCCCCGATTCTCTCTATATGGTTCCTCAGTATCGCACTCGTCGGCATCTACAATTTCGCGAAACATGACTCGGGAGTGATCAAAGCCGTCAATCCGCTCTACATCGTCCATTACTTCAGGAGAAACAAAAAGGAGGCATGGATTTCCCTTGGAGGAGTCATTCTCTGCCTAACTGGTAATCAAACTTTTAGTCTTTTCATTGATTAATTATTGATAACTGATAACATATAGCTAGACATCATTTTATTGATTCATCTATTAGTCAATTCTTTTTTTGCATTTAAACAAGATATATAACTTTTTTCAGGAATTGATTGTGGTTTTACGCTTTGAACCTTTGATTATAGGTTCTGAAGCATTGTTTGCTGATCTGGGGCATTTTAATATCCTGTCAATTCAATTGAGTTCATGCCTACTTGTCTTTCCTTCAATCATCCTCGCCTACTTTGGTCAGGCGGCATATCTCCGAAAGCACACTCAAGATGTTGCTAGCACTTTCTACAGCTCGATACCGGGTAAGCTTCCTCGTGCTACTTCATCCGATGCATTATTTATTCTGTTGGGTCATACAATGAATCTATCTAATGGTTTGATGCAGCACCAGTGTACTGGCCAATGTTTGTGATCGCGGGTCATGGCGGCCATAATAGCAAGTCAAGCCTTGATCTCGCCACGTTTGCCATAGTGAAGCAGTCGGTCGCGCTAGGGTGCTTCCACGCGTGAAGGTCGTGCACACTTCGCAAAACCACGAGGGTCAGATCTACATACCTGAGGTCAACAACCTCCTCATGTTGGCCTGTGTTGGTGTCACCCTTGGCTTCAAGACCACATTGAAGTTGGGAAATGCTTATGGTAAGCAAAAAGGATCGCACTATATACACACATTCAGTCTACTTATGCAGATTCCTTAATTCATTAGGGCTACCTAATTGCGGTTATTGCAAGAAAAATTCACATCTATTCATAATTCTCTACTACAGGAATTGCGGTAGCATTCGTTTTCACTATCACGTCCACATTCCTCGTTATCGTCATGGTCATGATTTGGAAGACCAACATACTCCTCATAATCCTCTATGTCCTCACCATCGGGCTTGCAGAGTACGTGTTTCTAAGCTCGGTCCTCTACAAATTCATGGACGGGGGTTACGTCCCACTTATCTTTGCTGCCGTGATGGTCACCATCATTTTCGTATGGAATTATGGATACCGAAAGAAGTACAAGTATGAGCGTGAGAACAAGGTCTCGAGGGAAGCCCTTGTCACGATCACGTCGAACACAAATATCCACCGTGTTTCAGGGGTCGCGCTATTCTACACTGAGCTCGTCCATGGCATTTCCCCAATATTTACCCAATACGTCGCCAATGTACCTGCATTGCACTCGGTCATTATCTTCGTCTCAATTAAGTCGCTACCCATAAGCAAGGTGCCCCTCGAGGAGCGGTTCATCTTTCAACAGGTGGAGCCTGAGGAGTCGGGCATATATCGATGCGCTGTGAGATATGGATATCGAGATGTAAAGATGGAGCAGCAATTCTTCGAGAAGGCCTTGATTGACCGATTGAAGGATTTCATTCAGAACGACGCGCCTCCAACTGCCAATAGGCGAGGCGAGGCTAGTGATCATGCAATCGAAATGGTCAATGAAGAGAGAGTGCATAGAGAGATTTTATTGTTGGATGAAGCAATCAAGATTGGAGGGATCATATACCTAATGGGAGAGAGTGAGGTCATAGCTTCAATTGGTTCAGGCTTCGCAAAGAGGTTTGTGATCAATTACTTGTACAACTGGTTGAAAAGGAGCGTGAGGCAGCAAGAGGAAGTGTTCAACATTCCCCACAAGAGGTTGCTCAAAGTGGGGAGCACTTATGAGGTCTAGTGGATAATGCCCATGATTTTTATTAGTAGTATATGATATAGTCGTTTGCTTTGTCCTCCCAGAGACTATTTAAGCAAAGTTTGCCTTACTTTTTTACAAACCAAATTTTAGTATTCAAAATATAGTGAGAGTGTTTAATTTAATATTTTATGGAATTATTCTCCAAATATATATTAGTTTTTAACATAATGTCGGTACTAATTGCTACTTACATTTATATGATGTAATTAGCTAACATACGCGTGCTATATTTAAGAAGCTTTTTGAGAAGGGCTGGGCAGAAATTGGATGTAGAAGATCATAGCTACATCACCAAGCTTCCATTGGTTGCTTGAATTTTTTTTTATCATAGTCAAGTAAACATAGAAATTAATGGATGTTCAGAACTCATAGTTATGACAAATAGTGAAAGTCTTTTTCTTGATTAGAAGGCATAATAATAAACTGAATATCATCTTATTTTCATCTAATAAGGTTCATCATTGATAGGAATAGCTGCGCACCAACACATATGAAAAACTCATAACATATACGATGAACGCACGATAAGATAGTATATACTTTGGTATGTCTTTGTAAGGATGTTTATCAAGTACTTTTCTCTAAACCTGACAATTAAGATATATATATATTCCAATATAAAATATTTACACTTTCTTAAAAGAGTTATCTCGTTGATCAAGTTCATTAATAAGATAATCGATCTAATAATATAAAGATAGGATTTGTTAAATCTAGTAGGAATCGATAATAATGCTACAATTTACAGCGCACTAACTTTCATCGTGAGATGTGCAATCAATAATTGGCAATCCAACATCGCCTTATTAAACAATACGTGTCAATTCTATTGCATTTTACGAAAACCAGATACTATGAGTGCAATTGCATATAACAAAATTAACATACATTTTCTTGTATAGGCTTTCCTTTTTACCTTTGGGATAAAGGGCACTATAAGTGGCATAACTTTTTTCGATCACGTAAGTGTCATAACTTCTAAAAAATGTTTACTTGAGGGTTACCATTTTCAATCGATCACTTAAATATCAAAAAAATTTTAAAAATGTTCACCCAAGTGCCGGAACCGACATGGCATGGCACTTGTGGTGGCGCTTTTGATAAATTATGTTACTCAGGTGATTAATTGAAAAGTTAAATGACACTTAAAAGATTAGATAAATAGTTACGATACTTAAGTGAACGCCATACATTAATTATGGTACTTAGATGATCTAAAAAAAAAAGTTATGGCACCTAAGTGAGCCTCGTCTGAAAGTTTGACACTTGCGGTGTTCTTATCCCTTTACCTTTACATACCAGCCTGAAATTTCGATGTAAATTCCGGAATCAATAAATTGACAATATTTAGCATTTCATTTTAGTAAGTCTCGCCTTGGAGCTGAATCACTCTAGGGATACTAACCAAAGAGGTAGGGCTAATTAGGAAGATGGTACGTGGACCGGGGGCCCGATCGTTAATCGGACACCAATCTCGAAACGATGAGGGAATACTTGGGTCAATGGGGGCCGATCTTAGTAAAAGTGACGGATTTGGTTTAGTAAGGCCAACGATATAAAGCGGATCATGGGTGATTCCGCAAGTCCGAAGTGCGACGCCAACCGGTCCCGAAATTTGAATCAGATGATCGCGACCTCGGAACTAGCGATGATTTCCTTTCTTTCTCTTAGTGATCGGGGCTATTTGACTTGAGTACTCCTAGGTCGTCTGCGTAAACCTTAAACACCGCTTATTAGTCGGAGGCTTTAAAATTTGAAATTTGGCGAGTTTTGATTATGAAATTGGACTCGAAGGCGTCAATTTTGAAGGCTTAAAAGGACCATCTGCCGATACGATGTCATATTACGCTGTGCATACGTTTGAGATAGTACGGATTTGAAAAATGAAATTTCGACCTTGAAGTTAAAAATTACGGTTTTGCCACAGGCACCGGGTTGGATTTTGACTCGTTTGAGGTTGTTTTTGAGATTGATGTCATTTTTGGGGTGTACGCACGTTCCCAAAGCAATTCGACAAAAATTGGAATTTTGACTCGGAAGCGAAAAATAATATTCTTTTATTCACGGGACTTTGCAATCGATTTCCGATAGCTTAAGAGGCTACTTTAAGCTATTCGGCCCGTATTATGTTGGCCACACACTCATTTGGGGTTGATAGAGATAAAAATTGGAATTTTCGGCTCACAGATAGGAAAAATGACCATTTTGGTCTAATTTACATACGAATTTTTGGGATATTTTTAGGATAATTATCGGAGGGTTATCAGCTGCATTATTGGACCAAAAAGACCACTTTGCCCATCAATTATTGAGGCTAGAATAAGCGTCATTAGTTGGATTAGAATTATTTTGGTCAAATGGCTGGATCGACGACACGTGGCGCTTTGAGTATTTTGATCCTTTCAGACCGAGTTTCTCTCGCCGCAGCACTCGCGTTCGGCAGATCACCCTTGCACTGGGGCACAACCCCTCTCCTCACTTTCTCCACGGCCACTGGTCCGAGTCTTCACCGCCATTGAGCTGCCGAGTGATCACCGCCACCGCTACCGTCGACCACCTTTGGGTCCAGTCACCTTAGCCTCATCCAACCTGCTTTTTCTTTCCTCTTTCTTTTTCTACAAGTGGACCGATGATAGTTCCTGCCACGAGCCCGAGTTTATTTGTGCCACCACCGTCGCCACCTTCCAGTTAATGCCGACGATACCGACTGCGATTGTTCATACAGCCTGACGCTTTGGGTATATATCAACTGACACCACCACCAGATGCCATTACTTGGCTTCACGGCTCCGCCTCCGCATAAGTTCGTGACGGTGATCGTGACGGGTCCCATACAACGCCGTGTCAAGACACATCGCCACCCCTGTAGATTTAATGCGGGCTGGCTCACGCCGCCGTAGTTTCACTATTCATCAATCGCCGCCATTTCCCGTCGCGCGGGTCCAGAAATTAAGTGAGTATATTCCCTAAACCCGGATTAAGATTGAGCAGTGAGTTTTCTAGACTAAGCTTAGGTATTATCAATGTATTTTGGACCCGGTTTAGTGGTATCAGTATATAATTCCAACTAGATTGAGGACCAATTGGTGGAATAAATCCTGGAAATTTAGTGGGTTTTTGTTAGTGAAATAATTATTGTTAATTCCATTAGTTGGTGATTATGTGATTGACCCTTTGGGTGTGCGAGATGAATATTTGGTTGATTACTATGCCCAATTATTGAAAAATTGTATAATGCCATGTCGTGGATTTGGTGGCCGACAAAATGCGGAATGTGATTGGCCAATTGATGGCATGAATTTGATTTGGTGCCTAAACCGTTGTTGCTCAGGCATTATCTTGCACGCATGGTCACGCATTATAGTCCGGGAATGAGGCGTGTGATGAATTGTCAGTAGAATGCGTGCTGCCATGTGCATGTGATCATTTTTGATTAAATTATGCCCAAATGCATCACGTGAGGCTCGAGATAAAATTGGCAACGTGCCGTGTGATCACTTAGGCCTTGGGTCGTGTGGTTCCAGGCGTTTTACATAAGACAATACCCGGTTCGGGTGGGAAGATGACCAACCCGATGTGTTTTGGGCTGGCTCGTTCGTGGAGGAGATCGATTATTGCGCTGATCGTTTTACGCAGCTAGAGACAAGACCATAAGCCGGCACAGGCCGTGAAAGTTCATAGCCTCGAGTCGTGGTCTCACGGGTCGATTAATAATGTCTAAAATGAGCATTGTGCCAGCGCGCCGTGTGAACTGAATCCCGAGCATGGCAATTGTGTGCGGTGTATGTGACTAATGCATTACGACGGGTGATTGATGCAGGCAGACACTAATGAGCATGAGCATGCGATAGCGACATGTGATTGAGTATGACTGCACTGCAAGCCATGATTATCGAGTGATATAAAATGTTTAACCCGCGAGTGGTGGTGTGATGAATGGTCTAGGCTCGAGGGCCTAGATCATTGATTATGTATTGTTTTGTCCGCCGGTCGAGATCGCATCGTTAGCCTAATCTAGGTTTAAGGAGTTATACCGCTAAGATTGCGTCCCACGGGTTATATCAACCCACATTTCGGACCCCGGCCGTAGGATGCGAGGAGCGCCTCTTTTTGGTATAACGCACCATTCAATGCCATCGAAAGTGTACATCATTGTGGAGACGGGAGATGACACATAAGACACTACTGGGGTCCTTTTTGTAAGTGAGAGACACACCACCACACCCGTGGAATGGACTTGGTGTTATAAGGGGGTGATGGCGTGACCGGACCCGCTTTTAGAACCTCGATGTCGGTGGATGTGCATGACATGCGATCTCCCAGATGGTAAGTGGTGGATCTCCATCCTCCAACCCCACCTGAATGGAGTAGTCAGGCGAGACCCCAGATCGACCGGCAGCCATGGTCGAGGAAGCCAGGAGCCCAAAGTGCTATCACGCTTAACTTTCGGAACACTTGAACCATCACGAAGAGGAAGAGCTAGTAGCCATGGAGGTCGATTAGGAGGCGGGGCCGAAGAGGTTGCGAGTTGGGAGCCGATCAAGAGATAAGAGCAAAGGACATGGATTCTTAGGAGTCCGAATCTCAAAGTATCAAATCAAGTGGGATAAATAAAACCGATCAGAATTTGGACTCCTTAGGTTGCCATTAGTCTTAGATCGTGAGTCATACCTTTTTACGAGCACCGCTTTGACCGTCTAGTAAACCTTACCAACACGACCCCTTTTGGCCAAGTAGTAGCTGCTAGTATGTGTGCTTTCTCCACTATCTCTGTATAGATTTAACATTGTAAAAAGTTTTCTTTGGCAATACCGGTATATATGTTTTCAAATATGTTTGTTTGATGGTTATGCTACCTTGGTCTCATGTATTTTATTGTATGGGTGTATATATATATATTTATATATGTGCT
>JAMXDD010000005.1:12410655-12433561 GCA_024733475.1 Syzygium grande | reverse complement strand
TTGCTCTCCCTTGCCCTCCCCTCTTCGGGACTTCCCAAAGAACCCCACACGCCTCAAGCCCTAAAGAGCATTGGCTGGTGACACCCATCAATGCCCCATACACACCCCCAAACTGTAGCCACAACTCGGCCCGGCCTGGACAGATTGGCTTATGGCGACGGGACTGAAAATCCCGGCGGCGGACGAGAACTGTATGGCCTCGCGCGACTGAAACCCAAGGAACTGGAATCCAAAGTAGGGACAAAGAACGCACACGCGAAGAAGAATCGGGGATAGACGGACGGGGAGGAGAGAGCGACCTGATCTGCTGAGCAGCACGGGAGGAGGAGGAGGAGGAGGAGGACCGATCGAGGTCGGAGAAGAATCCACAGCTGCTGCCGCTGCTGATAACGAAGGAAGGGAGGAGGAGGGAGGGGAGGAGCTCGCAATCGCAGCGGAATCAGCCTCCGAAGGAGAGAGGAGAGGGAGGGAGAGGAGAGGAGAGGAGAAAGGACGACGATGGACATGGGAAAACTTTCGGGGTCGATATTGATGTCGGTATTTGTTTTACATACATGTGTGTGTGTCATTCCCACTCGCTATTCTCCTTGATTCTTTTATTTATCGATAAAGAAAGCCGAAAAATAAGGAATAAATTGTGGGGTGCAGTTTTTGAGTCCCTTCGAGTTTTGCTCTTTCTTTTGCCTATACATGTATATATGTGTGTATGAAGAAGAGGCTCCTTTCTTTTAATTTGCGCGCAACTCTTCCAAAAGTTTGATGAAGTGGTGTTTGATAATTCGATTTCAGATCCACTTTAGCTTCGTTCGGATTTTACTTAGAAAACTTATTTATGCTTGAATTTACATGAAATTAAGTTCACTCACAATTGATTCCTACATCATGCTAGCCGATCAACGATCAATCGGAACTCTTTGACATGGTTCACATGAATTTTGTAAGGGTTTGAAATTTTTCACGCTAAGAGTTAAGAGACGTTTGAACAATTTCAAAAAGATATATTTACCACTACAATGGGCGTGTCGATGATGAGATGTATATCTATTTCTTTGAAAATGATGCGAAAAAAAAAAGTATTTAGGGGAAAATATAATCTTCGAATATTTCAATCACTTTAAAACAAAAAGTTACATAAGTCAATTATGAGAGAAATTTGCAATTTTACTTTAAAATGCATGAACGAATTTTGGGAGATTGCCTTGCACTTATCTTGACTATTTTAAATTTACAATGTTTGTGCATTATAGATTAGCATCCCACTAATAATTCTTTAAAAAAATCCGAAGAATATAAATATTTATGTAATTATTATTCCATCTCTCTCATTCCTTTTAATTTTGTAGCTTTTGGATGATTTATTTATGATTTCAGCAACAAAATCGTTATATAATAATAAATTAAAAATAAGACGTCAGAAAGTGGATTTTAGTTAAGCTTTTTCTGGCTTACGAAAAACAAATAGGAACAACACTACAAAAAAACACGAAATTTGCGACGAAATTTTTTCCGTTGCAAATTTGTGACGAAATTTGTGACTTATTGTATTTTATTTGCCGCCAATTTTAACGGATTTTGCGACGGTTTATTTTTCGTCGCAAATTTATGCGGATTTAAAAATACAACCATCGTGATCACGCAATTAAATCATAAACCGTCAAGATTTCATAATCCGACAATAAAACCGTCGCAAATTTGAGCAACGAGAATTAAATCGTCGCAAATTTGTGATGAAAACACCGTCATTGCAAATTGTAGTTTATCAACCGTGACATGCAAATCACTCTCGCTCTCTCTAAGCTCTCTGTTGCTTTTCTCCCTCTTTCATATATACGAAATCAACAAATCCGGCGCCGCGTACATGTTAATCTGGTGAAGCTTTTGTACGGTAAGTGCAAAATTCATCGTTGCATTGTAATTTTTTTTTAATATGTTTTATGTTTGTTTTTTAATATCTGCATCACCAGTTTAACGATCGTGACCAGAGACTTCGCCAACCCGGATGGTCGAACAACCACGTTTTGTGGCGGAATGAGGTGTCCGTCGCAAATTTCACGGCGAAGTATTTTCCGTCCTGATTTCGATCGAAAATAGAATCCATAAATTTTCGCGGATTCTATTCTACCGCAAATTTGCGACGGAGAACAATTTCCGTCGCAAATTTGCGACGGATTCTAGTATCCGTCGCAAATTTTCGAAGGATAACAATTTCCATCGCAAATTTACGACGGTTTCTAGTATCCATCGCAAATTTCACGGATCCTAGTTTCCATCGCCGTTTGCGGCCGAATTTCATTTATTAAATCGCCAAATTTATGAGGGATAAATTCCGCTTTCAAATCGTACATTAAAAATTATTAAAAAATGATTCTTAAGTGATTATTCTTTTTTGGATTTATGTCTAATTGAAGGTCTCGCAATCCGAGTGAACTTTGTAATTCTCATCAAATTGATCACTTTGTCCTACCAATATTTTAGTCAAATATTTGGGTAAGTCTTCTTTACATTGTAATTTTTTCTATTTTTGCATTTTCATATTAATTGTTGCATGAATAACAAAAATTATAATTTTCAAAAATTTTATAGTTTTAATTAAGAACAATAGATATGATATTTTAAATATTTTACCAGAATTTTTATTTTTAATACGGTTTATACAACACAATGCAAAAAGGGCTTGGATGTATAATAAGAATTTATCCGACGTCATGAATTAAGATGAGTTTAGTCTTCGGGTTGGAACTATTTTTAGACTTTGCTAGTAGTAAATATGAGTTTATGGATGGAAATGATTAAGGTGTCCGTGTAAAGTGCGGTAATGGTAAATTTCTTGTGTGATCAAGTTAGAGAACACCTACTAGATTTAAAGTTTACTCCGAACTATTATAATTGGACTTCTTATGGTGAACCATTTATATCGATGAAGGATATGGAAGAAGTGACCAATTTTCAGTTAGGGGAAGAATATGGCTATTATGAGCAATTGAACCCATACGAGGATGGTGATTGATGCAACTAGTTATAATTTTGTCACAGAATCAAATTATGCAAGTACTAGTTTTACTCATACATGTGAACAAGTGGGGTACTAGTCATGCTTCACAATTGAAAGATATAGGAGAATGGCAATTTTGAGGAGAATGTGTGAGAATGAAACTTTTCAATCTAATCGGGCCTAAGATGTGTTGAAAGCGAGATGAACCTCTACGGAGGTTGTGAGGACTTACACTAAGTTATCGGTGACAATCCAACTATTAAATATCAAGGCAAAGCATAATGTGTCTCGGATTGCTTCAACTCTTTGTTGAAGTAATGCGGAATCATTGCCTCGTGATAACAACATGCCAAGTGATTTTATGATATGAAAAAGCTAGTGGATAACTTAGGTTTTCGGTTGTAAGAATAATGTATGTAGTAGGAGTTGTATGATATATTGGAGAGATGATGAAAATGCATAATCTTACAAATTGTAGAGCCAATCTAGGTACAAGATTAACGAGGCCGGGTCGTAATCGAGCGTAGACCATGCAAGCAAATGTTTTATCTGCCCTTAATCCCCGGATTGCAAAGGCTTTATCGTCGAAGCTTTCTTGAATACATGACTTGGTATGCAAATCATGAAATGTAAGAGGGTCTAATGTGTCATCCTTCAAATGTGGAGGCATGGCAACATTTTGATAGAACATACCACAGTTTCTGCAATGAAGCCCGAACATCAAGCAGGGTCTCTCGTGTCCGGATAGATTTTGTTTCATTTAGGAAAAACAGAAAAAGTTATTCATCTTGGCCAATTATCTTAACGCAGTATAATCTTTTCGCTTGGTATGTGCATGAAGACACCTTATATGTTTTTTGACATTGATCGTGATAAAAGTAAAATTCAAAAAGTTTATGGATGTTTATATGCAACCATTGATTGAGGAGTTACAACGGCTATGAGTTGAAGATGTCCCTACGTATGACGTTTCTATCGATCAAACATTTATAATGAAGGCTGCCCTTCTTTGGATGATAAATGACTTTCCAGCTTACGGAATGTTATCTGGATGGAGTATAACTGGGATCTTAGGATATCCGATATGTTTGGAGAGGTCAAAGTCATTTAGATTAAAACATGGAAAGAAGTCCAGCTATTTTGACTATCAAAACAATTTTTTAATAAGTCATCCTTTCGAAGGAATAAGAAAGAGTTCATCAAGAATAGGGATCGAAAGAACGCGGCCTCTACCATTGAGGTTGACCACCATCAAATTTGAGAGCGTGTCACGGGACTTTCCAACTGTTATTGAGAACCAGACGGACGGCCATTTCCTTTTATGCGTTAAAGTACACATAAGGACAAAAACGCTAAAGATATTTTGGGATCTACCATATTGAAGGCTATCTTATTTATCATAATCTTGACGCTATGCATTAGAAAATAATGTTTTGACAATGTCATAAATAACATGATGGATGTCGCGAAAAAATAAAAGACAACTTGAACGCAAGAAAAGATATGAGAGATATTTGCAATCGCCAATACTAGGCTTGTGATGCAAGTAGGGGACCAAAACCGGAAAAGCTTTTATACATTGGATAAGGAGCATCTCTAGTTCACTTGCCTTATGAGGTCAAAGTTTCGTGTCCCGTCCAATTTCAATGGATGTATCCATTTGAGAGGTAATGTTTTTTTAAAAATACAGTTCAAATTAGTTTATCATATAATATGTTCCATAGCTTCTTTCCATTTCAACTAGATTCTTATATCATTTGAAGAAAAAGGAAGAATAAGGCACGTATTGAAGCTTGATTTTGTAATGCATATATTGTGGAAGAAGTGATAACATTTGCATCATATTATTTTGAGCCGACGCTCAAGACAAGAGGTGGAGGAGCAGGAAAATGATGAGGGCCCCATTGATCCCAATTGTACGGCATTCTCTATTTTCAATTATCTAGGTCGATCAAGCCGGCGCATGTCGGGTTCTACATTTATCGGTAAAGAATTTCATGCAGCCCATACTTATATTTTTACTGAACTGCCCGAGGAAGTCGAGCCATACTTCAAGTAAGTGTAAATTTGCAAATATATATATTTTTAAGTGTCAAATATTTGCTAATAATGATATGGTTTTTAATATTAGGATTTTGCAAACTTCAATGTTTGACCTAAACCAAAAATGAGTTTGACGGCTTGCGATATGAACAATTTGCAATATGGTTCAAGACATATGTAAGTTGCCTATGGATCAAAACCAAATTATTAAAATTATATACATCATTTAGTAAAATATATATTATTGACTTTGCATGTGTAACTTTAAGTTCACAGTAATTATGATGAATTTGGAGGGTAAGGATTGCTATATTATCTATCATGGGGTCCACAGTTAAGAGTTCGAAGTTGGCCAGCATATTTCATAAATGGATATAATTTTCATACTCAAGAATATGGGATGGGAAAATTCACGATGAATAATGGTGTGTTTGTTCGGTCATCCAATAGTAACAGTTGGAAAGATGATTTTTATGACTTGTTGGATGAAATCATAGAGATAGAGTACCCTGGACCATTAATGATGCGGGTTGTGTTATTTAAGTGCACATGGTTCGACCCCATCAAAGGAATGAAGGTGCATACGAAGTTCAATTTGGTTGAAATAAATCACAAGAAAAGGCATATGAAGTACGAACCATTTGTCTTAGCACAACAAGCAATTCAAGTATGTTATGCATCATATCCTAGTTTGAAACGTAACAAAGCCGACAAAGCTGATTGGCGTGCTGTATGTAAAATCAAAGCACGGAGGAAAATCGAGGAACATTGGAAGAATAGAGTCTACCAACAAGAGGAAGTGTGTAACACGGTTGAAATTGAGGAATATAACATACCAACTTTACGAGATCCGTGTGGAGCAATGATAGATGTGGATCCAACTGAAATTTGCGAATTAAATGTACAAGAATGTTCTGGAATCTGATTTTACAAACGAGATAACGGGCATTGAGGACGATAAGACGGACGGAAGACGAAAGACGAAGACGAGGACGAAGACGAGGACGAAGACGAAGACGAAGATTAAAATTTTTGTCACAAAACACTACAAATGTGTAATTATTAATGCTACAAGTGCTATTTTGGTTGTTATCATTATTGTTCATGTTATTATTGTTATTGTGCTTTTTATTATTGTTATTGTCGATTATTCTTTCTATTTTAATTTATCGGTCAAAAATTTTGTCCCTAAATGCCGACAAGTCAAATATTATTAGCCCCGCCCCTAACATTTCTTTCTATTCTAATTTCCATTGCAAAATTTGAGATGCCAAAATTTTGGACTGAAAAAATTTAGTGTATTTCGACCCAAAATCAAATCAGACGTTAAATTTTGACCCAAAAAAGACGCTATAAATTTACAACGATCATTTAGTATGTGCAAAATTATGACGGACTCAAAACTTGTCCGTCGCAAATTTTCGACGGAATATACTGGTCCGTCGCAAATTTTGCCATGAAATTTCTACCTTTCGAAATTTGCGACGGACTTTATCCGTCTCTGTTGTAAATTTTGTTAGAATATTATCGGGCTTAAATTTGGCGACGGACTCGACCTGTCCGTTGTAAAATTTTTACAAATTTTTATCCGTCGCAAAACTCAAACCTCACCGTCGCAAATTTTGCGATGGACAGAACCTGTCCGTCACAAATTTGCGACGGACCAAAACTTGGTCCATCGGAAATTTGCAACGGACACAACTTGGTTCGTCGCAAATTTGCTACGGACTAAAATATGTTTGTCGTAAATTTGCGACGGACATATTTGAGTCCGTCGCAAATTTGGCGTAGGGAATTCAGATTAGTTCGAAATTTGCGACGGACTCAAATATGTCCGTCGCAAATTTGCGAGGAAATTTGAACTGTTCGATTGCGACGACACTCCATTGTTCGTCGCAAATTTTACGAGGGAATTTTTCCAGCTCGAAATTTGCGACGGAATTTTTATTTCCGTCGCAATTTTTTTGAGTATCAAAAATTGCGACGGACCTCGAATGTCCGTCGCAAATTTTTATCGGTGAAATATTTGCGACGGACCTAGAATGTCCATTGCAAATTTGCGACGGAATTCGAACGTCCGTCGCAAATTTGCAATCAAAGTTCTAGGTCCATGGAAATTTGGCGATTTAATTCCACATGTTCGTACAAAGAACTTCGCAAATTTGCGACGGATATTTTAGGTCCGTCGTCGAAATATTTTACCGACAAAAAATTGTGTGACGGATGCGCTAGGTCCGCTGCAAATTTGCGTGACGGGATTTCTAGTTCTGGTCTCAAATTTGTGGGACGAACCTAGAGTGTCTAATGCGAAATTTTATTTGTATCCCATTCCTCCCTTCCTTCTTTGACGCCCTTCCTGCATCGCCCGGACGGCAGTCCTCTTCACTGTCATGCATTGCAGCCTGCCACGGGCCGGCCATCCTCGTCAGAATGCTGGCTGGTACCCGCCTCACTGCAGTTCTGCCGGCCGCTGCGCCACCTGCCTACAAGCCCGCCTGCCGCCTCCCACCTGGCCGGCCGCCTCGCCCTCTTGCTCCCCTGGCCGACTCCACGCCCGCCCAAGACCCTCCCGCCTGCCGCGCCACACGCCGCCTCAGCTACACCGCCCCCGCCCGCCCCCGCCCCCCGCCCCGCCCGCCCCACCCCGGCCAACCTCCCCGCCCGCCGCCTTGCCCCGCCCGCCCGCCTCGCCCCGGCCTAATTTCACCGCTCACGGGCCGCCCGCCGACATCTGTTGTCACCATCGCCGCCGCCGCCCTCGCCGCCCACGCCTGCGCCAGGACCGCCACTGTCCATTCCACCGGTTTTTGTTGTCCTTGAACCAAGTAAGCCAACTCTCTAACCCCTAGTTAGTATAATTAGGTAATTAGTCGGACTTGTTTAGGAATTATTTAGGGTTACTTTTCATTGGCTAAATTACGGCCGATTTCGTGATTGCATGTGGCTTTGATCGATGGTCGACGTGGTTAATTTGTTTATTATGTAGATGATTAGCGTTAAATGACGATAGGATGATTGATTAAGCTGCTTTCACGTAAAATGCTTAAAAATTAAACAATTCTATAAAAATCATGAAAAATTATGGAAAATTAAAAAAACGGTATATGTTGATAAATAAATATGAAATTTGATCAGTAAAAATCTTTTAAAATTTTAACAAACTAAAAATTTCATAATATCACAAAATTGCAAAATTAATAGTGTCCACCCATTTTCAAGGAAAATTTAGATTTTTAACATTCCGGGAAAAATTATTAAAAAATAAAAATTTCCATAACCTGATAAAATGGCTTAAGATAAATGTGGTCACCCATTGTGAGGGAAATTTTTTTTGGTGAAGAAAAATTACAAAAATATAAAATTTCAAAACTGCACAGAATTTGCCTAGAAAACATGTGACCATCAACTTGCAAGTTGAAATTTAAATTTCTTTAGATGGCAAAAAAAAATTATAATTTAAAATTTTCAAAACTTCACGGAATGGCTTATAATACACATGTATTACCCACTTTTAGTTATATTTAATTTTTTAACGTGCCCTAAAAATTATTAAAATAAAGAAGGACTAAAATTTGGGAAACTTTACCTAATAGCTTAGACTACCCGTGGCTACCCAATTTTAGTATGGAAATTTTTTTTCACGGAAAAAAAATTTTATATTAAAAATAATAATTTAAAAATTTTAAAATTTTAAAATTTCAAAACTTTATGAATGTCTTAGAATATCGGTGGCCACCAATTTTTAGTGAAATTTTTTTAGGTCTCAAAAAAAATTTAACAATAATAATAATAATTTATTTCTTACAAAACTTTACAGAATGACTTAGAATATTTGTGGCCACCCACTTTCAGTGAAATTTAAATTTTTGTACGGTAAAAAAAAATTTAATCAAAATGAATGCGATTCATATAGTGATGTTTGATACCTGTGACCACTCATATCATGCTCATACATTGATGTTTCATATCAAAATGAATGAGATTCATAGTATATTTGTTTGCAGGAAATTGTACGTCATAAACACTCGACATTGGCTCATTTCAAGAAAACATTTTCTCAGTCTTTCCATCAAAATGGTAAGCTTCGTCATGTACATCATTATGTGTTCGTAATACGTGTCAATAGTTCTTTACATATTCGCATAACCTTCCTACTTGTCAGTATAAACGTGGAGGTCACATGCCTAGAAGACAAGGCTCTTCCTCATCCCCATCCCCGTCCCTTTCCTCTTTTCCTGTCCCGGCATTTAATCCTCAACCATAATATGGTCCGTCACAATATGGGCACGTTAGCCCTTCCTCCCACACTCAACAACATGTTATGGGACTTGACCACATGCGAACTGAACGTTCTCCAGTTCAATCTCCTTTAGCTCCCTTTCCTTCCGTTCTACCCCATTATTCAGCGGAACAATCGAATATTGACGGAAACAGAGATCAAGAAGATAACCGATTCTTCATATGCCCATTTTGAGATTCGTAAGTACTTCATTTTTATTTTAGTATATGAATGTCATATTTAGGGCTTTAGATATTGATGTCAACTGAATTGTCCATGTTGCTCAATATTCGTATGAATGCAGATTCACGGATGCTACGACTGTTGTGAGGGAATTGAACAAAATAGTACGAAACTTTTGGATGGGAGAGTATATTAATTACAGAAGTGTTCCACAAGAAGTGAAAGAAATATGGTGGAATGAGTTCAAGGTAAGTTTTACATATTTTATTTTCTCACCAATTAAGTTTGGTGTAGTATATTGATAATCAAGAATGATATAAAGGACCAGAACAACTTTGTAGTTTTTGATACCTAAAGGACCAGATATTTTCCCCGATATGAACTTTACAAAATCTGTCTATATGTGTCTGGTGCATGGTTATGGATATGTGATCATCATAATAATTTTCAATTTGTGTTTTTATTCATTGCATCGGAAGTTCAAATGGGAGGAAACGGAAGACAATGAAGTGAGAAGAATTTTCGATAAGAAAATAAGTGATTTTATGCGAAATGTCATGAATAGAGCGAAGAGCAAAGCAAGCTGCCGTCTTTCTTTACAGAAGACAATTAGGTGGCAATTAACACATTTTGGGTATCCGAATGCAGTCGGCAACTTTGTGAGCTGAATAAGAAGAATCGATCTTCTAGTTCTAGTGATGGGTCACCACATATCTTGGGGCTCTATCAACATTAAGGAGCATCGCAAAACGATCGGTAAGTCTGTTAAATGAGTTATAAGTTAATTTAATTCAATTACTCAAGTTTACATTTTGTAGGAACATGAATTGAATTTAATGACATTTGCAGCTACATTTGAACGCACATTTCAAAAGAAAAATAAGACATGGATTGGCGATCGAGCAAAAGCTGTTAATGTATGTAAGGTTATACTTTGGCTTATATGTAAACTATAATGAAAACCGTGAATGCTTTCAATATTTATGGTATATATATATATATATATATATATATATATATATATAGTGATTTTATTTTCATCTACATTGTTAATATAGGAAAAATATGATGAACTTTTAATGAGCAGTGCTAGTGGTAGTGATGATTGTCCTGAGTTCCGGCCACCAGTTGATAATATGGCATTATGGATGGAGGCAACGGGTGGGGGCGAAAAAAGGGAAAATATTTGGGCTGGGATCGTTGTCAAAGATGTACATGCCGAATAGTCCCGAAGTTCATCATCCGCTAGGATCGGGTCGAAGGAGGTCACGACCAGACGAGCAATTGACCCAAGAAGTGAATTGTCTGAATAATTTACTTGTTAAGAAGGATGAACGAATACATAACTTAGAAGAACAAATGAGAATCGTTATGCAACACCTTAATCTCCATCGCAATGACGGTCCTCCTGTACCTCCCGCCAATCCAATAGGTGATGGGCACAATGATGACCAACACATTGATGCTGAGAATGTTGATGCTGATGCTGATGATGATGATGATGATGATGATGATGATGATTTTCTCCAATCTTTCTAGTTAAAATTGTGGGCAAGCTTGCTTCATAATTTTGATTTTTCATAATTTCACTCATATTCATATGTAAGAACATTTATGTTCGTCCTGAAACGTATTTTTGTTATTTTACACCTATTTCCACATCCATGCTAAAACGCTTTTTTTATATTCTAGACTGATTTACGTATCGACATCTCCTCAGGTCTCGACAAAGGTGACTACTTTTGGTGTCCTGCCATCATACCAAAGTTGCGTCTTCTTCTGTATGGTTTTTTTGCGTCTGCTATGGCTGTCCTGTCTCTTGGTTCATGTTTTGAATGTATTGTAAGATTGGATATCAAATAACATCATGTCAGACTCTATAACTTTCCTTCTATTATTTGTTTTAATTATATGTCATTGTGGCTGGTTTGTCAGAATTTATGATTTGTTTGTTTTTCTGTTTCAATTATATGTCATTGTCTCCTTTGATTGATATGGACAATAATTTATGGCCGAAATGATGTAAAAATATCAACGAATATTTTAGGCCGAATTTTGCTATTATTAAAGTTTGTCGCTAATTTGCGATGAAATTCGCGACGAATTTTCCGACAAAATTCGCGATGAATTTTCCAGCGATTTTGCGACGAATTTTACAACGAAATTTGCAAAGAATTTTGCGACGGATAGAGTTCGTTGGAAATTTGCAACGAAATTTGTGACCGATTTTTGCGACGAATTTTGCGACAGATAGAGTTCGTCGCAAATTGGTGATTTAAATTTGCGACGATTTGTTTTTTAATTTGCGGCGGATTTTTTGACGAATTTTGCGGACGGATATAGTTTGTCGCCAATTTACGTGGATTTTTTATGATTTAATTTTGCGACGGACATAGTTCGTCGCAAATTTCATGATGAAATTTGCGGCCAATTTGGCGTAGGATTTTGCGATGAATATTGCGACGGATTGAGTTAAATCGCAAATTTACAAATGAAATTTATGACGGATTTTGCAAACGAAGTTTGCGATGGATTTTACAAAATTTTTGTGATTGAGTTCGTCATGCAAATTTGCGACGAAAATATTTTATGGCGAATTTTATGTACGGATTGTATTTTGTGGCTAATTTGCGGCCTAATTTTATGACAATTTTTGAATTTTCCGTCGCAAAAATTTGCGACGCCTAGTAGCTACGGAATTTTTTCCGTCGCAAAATCCGTCGCAAATTCGATTCGCGATGGATTTTTTCAAAATTTCTGTCGCAAATTTTGTCGCTAATCCAGTATTTTTTTGCAGTGCAATACGTCTAGGCAATATGAAAATCTCAAGGCTCAAGTAAGGGATGCACTGAGTTTAGAGGTTTCTTTCAATCTTGATATGCTAAAAGTAATGTCAAAACTGCTTTAAATAAGAATAATGTAATTGAAATATACATACATGTGCATATACCCGTCTAACCAAAAGATATATAACTAGCATCTAAGTATCATTTTAGTGGTAGTGGTTGCCTTTCATAAAATAGACCATAATATATTATTTTCTTTAATAATCAAGAATTCTACTTACTAGGATTACTAGTAAATTTGGACAATTTACACACAACAAAGGCTGTATCTGGTTTCGTGCAATGCAGAGCGCACATCAAACTTCCAACTGCATTAGCATATTCTAATTGTGCTAAATGTTGCCTAGTATTTTCTATCAATTATTTTTTTGGTCAAACCATCGATTTAATTGATACATCAAATGATACATGTAACTTTTTAATTCCCAAATGCTGATTTTTTTTCAATGATTTTCTCCACATGGTGGCCTTTACTTAAAGTATAATCCCATTATGTTTGACCACTTTGATACCTACAATTATATCTAGTTTTCCCAAATCTTTTATTTTATACCGAGAGGATAAATACTTTTTTAGTTTCATCAATGCCATGCATATTTATACCAATAATCAGCATATTATCTACATATAAGCATATTATAACTCTATGCTCTTTGGTAAACTTTGAATAAATGCACTAATTAGCATTGTTGTGCTTAACTCCATATGGTAATAACACCAAATCAAGTTTTTTATGCTTTCTTTGTCTTTGCTCATGTTGCCATTCCTAACAGAATCCACCTTATTTACAACTTCTTTCATATAATTATCGTCACGATTATGAGAAACTTCCTCAATTCCAATGTGTTTTATCAAATTATCCACAATCAGGTTCTCAATCATGGCAAATTCAAGATATTTTAAAGCAGTAAATCTGTATGTACCTTGTTTATCAATATTATATTTGGTCTCCAAGGGATTCCAAATGTCTTTGGAATTTGTGTGAGATCGAAAAATTTCATATAGACGATATGATAGAGCATTGAGAAATCTTCCTCCGCACCTACTTTCATCATCATTTTCTCATCAAGATCATCACATGATATCATACCACTTTTATCATAAATTTTAAAGTACTATAGCAACATAAGATAATCTATTATGTCACAAGGAAGATGACTCATCAAGCATATAAATAGAAGGGAAAAAGCCACAAAAAACCCCAAACTTTACCCTCTGTGACACATTTATCCCGAACTTTTTTTCGTGACACCAAAAATCCCAAACTTTCTTATTTGTGACACATTTGCCCCAATGTACATTGTCTATGGGCATTTTCGTCTTTTTCGCTTTTTCTTTTTTTATTTACTTTTTTTTTCCTTTCCGGCAAGGGGGGCCTCGCCGGCGTTGAGCGAGGGCGGCCCTCGCCGGAAAGGAAAAAAAAGTAAATAAAAAAAAGAAAAAGCAGAAAAGACGAAAATGTCCATGGACAATGTGCATTGGGGTAAATGTGTCACAAATAAGAAAGTTTGGGGTTTTTGGTGTCATAAAAAAAGTTCGGGGTAAATGTGTCACAAGAGGTAAAGTTTGGGGTTTTTGATGGCTTTTTCCCTAAATAGAAACATAGTTTCACAAACACTTATCTATCAATATTGCAAGCACTTGATGCAATCACTATCTCCGTTTTCATGAAAATAATACCTAAAGATTGTTGGGGAAATTTGATTGCTGATGAAAATAGAGTTGTAGTCATAGATGTTTGATATTTTGATTTGTGATGATGATCACTGCCCTTGAAATATTGTTTGCCTCCACTGTTGTTGCTGTCGGGTTTAGATCAATTATACTTTTAAGATATATACCAAAGCTGTAGAGAAAGGACTTTAGCAGTTGCTCAATTTCTTTCTTGGAATTTCACCTTAAATGTGTCATCAAAGTTGTGTGTATAAAAAGAGAAGAAGTGAGTGTTACCAAGAAAAAGTTGTTGGTTTAAATAGTTGTGATTATTATGAACAATGTGTGATTTGATCTTATTTATAGACAACCATTCAACATATCTTTTGGGAATAGGTATTTTATCACAATTATCACCACTTTTTTTTTGTGTAAAATGTAAATAGTATATAATAGATGATGTACAGCAACTTAAGGGCATTCCCCAGCATTACAACTAGTACTAATAATTCGATAATATGGACGTAGAAAGTCTCCATAAAGTTGCTAAAACAACGTTAGCTTGCGAAGGTTTGATTTTTTGGTATAGCGAAACTCTATCTCTTACATTTTTTTGTACCTTCGCCAAAATAAACTGAATATCAATTGGATTGTTTTGAAACTGCCTATGGTTGCACTCTATCCAAATGCAATATATAGTCGTTAGGAAAGATCACACTTTTTATGGTGAACACATTTTCATGATGAACCATCACACTTTTTATATCAACAATAACTTTTTTTCATAACGAAGAGTCGTATCTTTTCATGATCAATAGTTACGTCTTTTTATGATAACAAACCATTCAACAGTTTCTTAGATTGACTTAGTAGGATATTTCATGATAGTGGAACTTATGAATTTAAGGCGAGCTTTATGGATCTTTTGGCGCAATAACATGGTGTTCGTGCCAGTGGCAGATTTACATTGATACACTTCGGAAAAAAAAACTAAACAATCGACACATATTGCCAAGTCTGTTCTTCATTTTCGCCCGACTATCATTTATGAGATTCACAAGAAATTACTTCCTTTTACCATGAACTGAAAGGCCATGTCGAGTAGGAATTGAACTTGTGATATTAAACGACTTGAAGCCAACATTGTAAATCATTTTATCACTCGATGAACCGAATCAACTACTCCTTGGGATGTAGGTAGGATTATTAACTAACGTAATTTCATTGAATTATCTACCTCTCTACTGGCTCCCAATTTCGATTTTTCCAGTTATGCATTTTTAGCTCTTCTTTTGTGGCAGTGCTCTCTCCCTGTTTCTCTACACCTACCATGCCTCCACCACATCATAAATTTGAACGGACTCCTCGGATTCAATCCAAAGAAACCACTCGTCTAAGCTTGCCCGACTGCAGGGCTTAACATTTCCAGCGGTCCGCCTAGCCATTGTCAAAGTCTGCTCTATGTTAATAGCAATAATGGTAATCAAATAGAATGGTTTTGAAAACATTTTCTTAAAATATAATCGATTGTATCAATTGAAATAATTAGTCAATAAAAAATATTTTTATTATCGACAGCGATTTTTATGTCTAAACATTTACTGCATGCGATGAAAATGTTTTTCTTTTTATTCATTTTTGTAAACAATGTAAACAATCCTTTTTAGGAAAATAATTTGCAAATCACTTATTTTTCATGAGGCTCTATTAGTTTCTTGAAAAATTTTATGTTCAAAAATATTTCCATTTTTTTATGGCGTTTGGATCCCTTAGGAAAATGAGTCAACAGAAAATTTAAACTAAAATTCGAAAATAATTTTCTTCTCTAAAAATCATTTTCATAATCATTTTTCTTTAATATCACTAGATATATAGCAATGTTGGGACTGGAGATCTAGGATTGCTTGAGCATTAGAAACCTTTACGCCAGTGCTCGGGTCCTCGTGGCCCGGGGCCCAGTAAAGATCGGCCATGCCCAGGACCCCGTGCCTCATTTACCTGTGCTCAAGTTCTCGTTAGCTAGGCTCGGAAATCCCTCGTTCACCAACGGACCCCGGGTGGATGAGTATCCCTTTTATCACATGAATAGTGCATGTCGCTTTTAGGAAAACAAAATCAAGTTTTAGTTTCTAAATGAAGGAAAATAATTTTCTGTTCATATTCAGGATTCAATCAAACACAAACAAATATTGCCCTTTTTTGGAAAGGCGACTTGTTGAAAAGCATTTTCTAGAAATGTCAAATTTTTAAGATGAGACAAAATATTGATTTGCAAAATTGACGCGTACAGTTATATTAAAGCTTCGTATTTCAGACGAAGAAAAGTTCAATTTGCCTGCACAAGAGAAAATCTAGTAATAAAGTCCTCTCTTGCTCGAAAATGGGTAAAGTGACTATCTCGGTGATTAATGTATGTCTTATTTGTCCTTTCTAAAATTAAAATCTCAAAAAAAAAAAAAGACACGCACTCATACGCGACATCAATGGATTAATGACCATTAAGTATGGTATCTTTTGCTTTCATAGACAGATATGATATTTTCTTTTTTAAAAAATAAGTCTTTTGTTTTTTTTGGGGAAAAAAAAAAAGAGTTTAGTTGTTATTTTTCTCATATTCTAACTTTCAACTCTCTGCACTTTTACCGCACAGCACTGCGGGTGCAAGAGTTGAAACCCATATTCGAATTAAATATTCCACTAACCCTCTTGAGAAGATGGGGAATTGAATTCCTGACCTCCCTCTATTCAAGGTAGGAAGGGTGACTCTGAAACGAAAAGATGGTTGGAAAACTTTCTTAATCTTAATTAATCCATTGATGTCTTTTTTGTTATCGATGTGGGAAAGGACTAAATAAGAGCAGGAGATGACTTTATCACTAAATTTTCTATTCTGAGTGAAATTAAGAACTTTCTTTTATGACGCCATGAATTGTAAGTAAAACGCCTTCAATGAAATTGTTTTCGTCTGACTATCATGGCATCATAAAAGATTGGTTGAAAACTTTCTCAATTAGGAATAGAAGAACACAGACTCTGTCGAAGCATCTCACACACCGATGCCTTTTCCAAAACTCCAAAAGACACCCTATTACAAAACAAAAAGATTCGGGCGTTTTCACGAGATAGATCATCAATTTATTAAAAATTAAATGGTTTTTTATGAAACTCAAAGGGGTGTATCTGTTAAACAGGTCTACGTTTTCGCAAGAGATTTCTATGGAAACTAATTGATACCTCTCCTTCTTGGTTATTTCTATTGGCGAGAACCATAAGCGCGGACGAAACGCGTACCCTTCTCACTCATCATGTTGATTCAGTCGGTATCTCTAATTCGTGTACATCCACCGTCATTCTCTCTTCAAATCCTGCATTCCATTTGGGGCATACCAGGCCGAAAGGTTCTCGGCTTGCCCTCTTGGGCGATGCAGTACATTCTCTTCTTCTTTTTCTGGTTCGTGTGACACGATGTATTATAAATTCAATGCCATTAAAGTTTGGTTTTGGCACCATCGTTCAGATTCATGGTACATCTATTTCTTTTCTTTCCTTAGTGATGCGTGACTGCGTGTTTCCCTTTGAAGCAGGGGCTCACGTAATTGTTCACTTCTTATCTTCATCTCTCCCTCTGATTCTTCAATGGAGCGCGATGGTATAGCAGAAGGAGGAGGCTGAACTGTCAATGACTCAACTGACCAAGGAACACGACGATGGTCGCGCAGAGATGAACGAGGGATTGGGGAAAATCAAAAATTGGATTCGTTTTGATATAAAGACTGCCCGGCTCCAGTCGAAGTCAGACGAGCCATTCATCGAACCAGGTCGGTTTTATCCTTTTTTCCTTTAGAAAGGCAAAAGAAACAGAAAAGAAGTTTTCCTTTCAATAAAAATACTCGGTTGAAAAGGAAATTGTTGCAAATTACCATTCAGAACAACTGTTCCCAAATTTTTGTTTTTTTTTTTGCATGGACGTGTACGTAACAAAATTTTAAAACTCTATAGAGAATCTATTCTCGGAGAAATATATAAATTGAAATGATTTTTCATTTCCTTCGTTATAGAGTCGTAGCACACTCTAATTGTATGAATGCGTGCAAATATTAAAATTTTTTAATGTATGGGGTTCCGGAAAACTCTCTAACGTTTCCATAGTTTAAGGATAGAGATTTGAAATGATTATTATCCGATGGGTTTGGCAATTGACAATATGCCAAATTCATGGATTCTACAAGCACTTCAACCGCGAAAAAAGGGACAAAAGAAAGATTTATTGGTTCCCCATAAATTGCTTGCCTTTGATTAAAGATACTTTTGATTCAAATTTTAAAGGGGTATGTCGTTTTACAATTTTGAAATTGCATCATCACTCGAATTAGCTAGACGTAAAAAAACGCATAGGAAGATGGTTAAAAGTAGTGTGGTTTGCTGGCCGTCTGATATATATAATGTAGTAAAAGTTGGTAAACAGAGAAAGTTAGACTTAGAATTGAGAAGTTTACACCTTTGCTCTCTCTGCTTGGTTTTGGGCTTGTGAGTATGTAATCAATCGAAAGTTCGAATAAAATCGTGGTGCAAGAGTGAATCTGGAAATGCTTTCAAGGATCAGATTTGCCATGGTCTTTCCAAATGCAGAATCTGCTATGGGGGATGGAAATGAAGTTTGCACCCAAAGTATCAGAAAATGCTATATAGGTACATATCCCCTTTTATAAGGTAGTAAGGGTAAATTTTCCAAAAGTGGATATAAAATATGGGGATCTCCCTGAGTAATTATCTCTGATCTCATGAGCCCATCATCGCTATTTACTTGATCATGGCTGTCTTCATCGTCGGATCGGCAAAATGATAATGGCGAAGTGGGAAGCTGATTTCCCTCTGGTAGCTATACTTAGCTGCTGCATCTGTCGATCACCTTAGGTTCTTTATTCTTCTATGCCAAATCTTGTGCTAATGTGGATAGGAGTTTCAGCTATGAAACAATATAGGAGGGACGTTTGCTTTATACTCTCTAATATGCCGCTATGCCAAGGCGAGCTTGATCCCAACCAACAAACCGGACAAAGGAGTCTCGAACTATCGCCTTGGCGCCAAGCCACCGCCTCAGGGGCCTCTGCCGTGAAGTCCTTACTTGAGAATACAAAAAATGGCCAAATACTTGCTCTTGTTTGTAACTATATTTGGGCACCCTTCATGGTCATTAGAGGCGGGATCCTCACACCATGCATATCCATTAATTCTATCATCGAAATTCTTTATAAGAAAAGGATGATGCAAAATAGGTTTTTTTTTTTTGTAATACACAAATAGGGTTTAATTTTTCCCTTAATCTATTTGAACATATATCTATATCCTAATGATTTTTTTATGGTACACAGTATCGCAGGTAATATTACAATATAAAACGACACGCTACATTTAATGTCTCAGCAGCTCATCTATGAATACAGTAGTCCTCTTGGTTGAATTTCGATAGATGGTTCTGATTCTTTTCTCCCTTTGTGGGGTAAAAATTGTCGGCTGTTGGGGGCATAAGAGAAGCTGAAAAGTTCACTTGGGAATGATCAAATCATGTGGATCTCTCTGTTGGTGATCTTGATCCCTTCTATTTCAAGTCAAGGTTCCGGGACTCACAAGGTGATCGGATACAGCTTTACCCCAATTCTCTCTTTATGGTTTCCTCAGTATCGCATTGATCGGCATCTAAATTTTGCAGAAACATGACCAGGGGTGATCGGTGCAGTCAAATCCATCTACATTGTCCAATACTTCAAGAGGAACAAAAGGAAGCATGGATTTCTCTTGGAGGATCTTTCTCACCTAACTGGTAATCAAACATTTAGTCTTTCCGTTAACTAATTATTCATAACTGATAACATATAGCTCAACATCATTCAAATGATTCATCTATTAGTCAATTCTTTTCATTTTAACCAAGATAATAACTTTTTCATAATTGTCTGGTTTTACCTCTGAGCCTTTTGATTATAGGTTCTGAAGCATTGTTTGCCTGATCTGGGGCACTTTAATATTCTCTCCATTCAATTGAGTTCTTGCGTAGTTGTCTTTTCAATCATCCTCGCCTACTTTGGTCCAAGCGGCATATCTCAAGCACACTGAAGATGTTGCTAGCACTTTCTGGTTCGATACCAAAAACTTCTTCTGCTGCTTCATCTGATGCATCATTTATTGTTGGGTCATCAATGAATCTTTCTAATGTTTTTGATACAGAACGATTGTATTGGCCAATGTTTGTGTGTTAGCGGTGTTGGCAGCGATAATAGCAAGTCAAGCCATGATATCGACCCACGCGCCATGAGTAAACGTCGGTCGGCGGCTGGTGCTTCCAGCGTGAGTGCACACCGCCGCCAAAACACGAGGTCAGATCTACATACCTGGGTCTTACCCCCTCCTCATGTTGGCCGTATTTTGGTGTCTTACCCGCAACTTCAAGACCACATTACAATTGGGCAATACTTGCAGTAAGCAAAAGGACAATCTATACACACATTTGGTGTCCCTTATGCAGATTCCCTAATTCATTGAGCTACCAAGCTGGGTTATTGAAAGAAACATTTACATTTATTTGTAAATCTCTATCACAGGAATTGCGGTAGCAGCGTCTTCACTATTATCCACATTCCTCGTTATTGTGATGGTCATGATTTGGAAGACCAACATACTCCTCGTAATCCTCTGTGTCCCTTACCATCGGGGCTCTGGAGTACACGTGTTTCAACTCAGTCCTCTACAATTCATGGATGGGGTTTATGTCCCACTCGTCTTTGCTGCCTTGATGGTCACCATCATGTTCGTATGGAATTATGGATACCGAAAGAAGTACAGTATGAGTTTGAGAACAAGGTCTCGAAAGCCCTCGTCACGATCATGTCTAACACAAATGATCCCTGGGTCCCCAGTGGTCGCCCTATTCTACAATTGACCTGTCCATGGCATTCCTAACATTCCACCCAACACACGCCAATGTACCGTATCACCTGCACCTGTTCCCAGTCCCCTGTCTCAATCAAGCCGCCTTGGGCTATAAGGTGCCCCTCGAGGAGCGGGCCCATCCTTATTGGTGTGGTTTTGATACTGTGCAATTCATCGGGTGCGCGTGAGACAAGGAAGCACTGGATGCAAGATGACAGCACCCTTCGAAAGGTCCTGACTGAGCTTGACAAAGGATCATTCCGGGAATGATGAGTGGAGGGGTAGGGCCAGTGACCATGGAGCCGAGTCGGCTGAGGAGAGGAGGCGAGAGATTGGATTGTGTGACAGCTGAATCAAGAATGGAGGACTATGATCTAATGGGACAGAGTGAGGATAGCTTCGGGTAGTTCAGGCTTTGCAAAAAGGTTTGTGATCAATTGGTTTGTGGCTGGCTGGTTGAAGAGGTGCGTGAGGCAAGAGGAAGTGTTCAACATTCCCCACAGAGGCTGCTCAAAGTGGGGATCACTTTATGAAATATCTAGTGGATATGTCCCCTAGAGATACAGTAGAAATTGAAAATCTATATTTGGTTGTTTGCTTTGTCCCCTAAGACTATCCGGGTAAAGTTCGTGAATTACTTCGTTTGTCTCCTTTGCCCTTCCAGAGACTATTAAGGTATGGTTTTGTGTTACTTTATGAAACTTCCTCACCGTATTCCAAAATATAGCTAAGTGTTTTGATTTCATATTTTGTGAGGGGTGTTCTCATAACACATTAGTTTTATACAGTCGGTATTGATTGCAACACATTTATTTGGTAATTAGGTAACATATACTTTGAATGTAAGTGGCTTTTGAGAAGGGCTTGCATTAAAAATCGGATATAGAAGACCATTGCTACATCACCAAACCTCCATTAACTGCTTGGTTTGGAGCTCAATATAAATTTCTCATTGAATGAACGTAATAGTTTTTGCAGTTCCTCTCTAATTAGTGAAACCGTAAGGTCAAGTAGCGTCAACATGTTGATGTCATTTCAATCTTATGAAAATTTATGACAACATATTAACTCATATTAAAATAATATATATACTAATATATAATGGGGTGTTTTACAGCATTTGTCGCTAATGCTGATAATTGAGGTATATGCTACAAGACTTGTCAATGGCCGAAGGTGTTGTAAGATATGCTGCTGTGGGTACAATGGTCGGTCAGTCGGGTCGGCTTTCATGATACCCGATCCGGACCAAATATACAGATCACGCCGATTCGACTCCAACCCAAGACCCTATTTAGCATATAATTCCAAGAATAGGATCGGGTCGGGTTGGTCCGGGTTGGGTTTAGGGGTCCCAAAACCCCAAGCTCTTGTGTAGTTGCCACATGCCTGATTCTTCTAGAGCGGCCGGCGGAGTCCTGGGACGCAATTGGGGTCGACGAAGAGTATGCCCGAGCGCCGAACATGGTGAAGACACGCCTACACGCGCTCGCTGCACTCGCCCAACGACCGCCGCTTCGGCCTTGCTCCACACGGTTGCCGGGATTTGTCTGAAAGTAGACCAAATTCGGTCAAGCGAAGAGGGTGAGATCATCGGATATGTCGGAACCTCGGGTTGTCTCGATCGACGACTTCGCTATCCCGATACGGGCGCTGAGGTGAGGGAAGATTAGGGGTTGTCCTCGATTCCTCGGTCATACGAGGCTGAATTGGATGGAAAGTTCAAGGAAGGAGGCAGAGAAGAAGGCTAATGGCACCGGGCCTCAATCTGGCCACGGGCGAAAAGCTAAGGAGGGCGAGGGGATGAAGGCCACTACTGTCATGTTCGTAAACTTCACGGGCCGCCATTGCCACGAACCTCGAACCGAGGGGTGAGGAGGAGCAGAGAGCAAAAGGGGGAGAGAGAAGTTCACTATCACAGAGAGAAGAAGCAAAAGGGGGAGAGAGAGGGGGGGGGAAGATTTTAGTTTGGTACCAAGTCAA